>JBAMJV010012926.1:0-29969 GCA_037951105.1 Echinarachnius parma
CCTGGATTTTGCACAAGTTACTACTACTCTATTGATCTATTAATGGTATATCTTTGATTACCATTAAAACAAAACATATTGGCCAGTAGGCTATTAGTATTACTGAAATGCTAGAAAAGAGAGAATTGGAAATAAATTAGTTCTCGGCTGGAGTTTCCCCGTTTTAGACTTCTATTTAGCAATGAACAAATATAGGTGTCGTGCGACTGGGTGATTTGTACCGTTTGGGTTATATTTTGTACGAAGTCCCTAAATGGTAAACCTGCGATTGTATAGTCCAGTCAATCTAGCAAATATTAGGGGGTAACCTCGGCAAAATTGCAACATGGGAATTTTCTTCGAAATTCCGTTCAGGAAACTCCCCTGAACAACATACTAAAAGTCCTAAGAAATCGAAGCTGGGGTAAGTGGTTTAATTTGCATAATATGCAAATAAGGTGGTGTTTAAATGGAAAAATATGAAATTCTATATTTTTTTAAAGTATGCAAACCCAATATTGGAATCCAAAATTACACGATGAACTCACATCCGTACTAATATTCGCAACATAATTTGCATAATATGCAAATAAAATTCCCAAAAGAAAAATATTGCATATTCTTTTAGTCCTGTAGATGTTTCTAGGACCTGGACACGTTCTTTAGTCCAAAGTTTTTTGGTTATTCATGTTCTAAATTGTTTCTATAGAAAGTTCAGCGAAGTTGCCACCTTGGCAAACTTGGGCAATTCTTTTTATAAGCACTATAAAGTTAATTAACTAATTTGCATAATTGTGAAATAAGGTCAGGGCTACTTTTCTATCTAGGAATAGTACACTAGTAATTAAAACAGATATTTAAATGTATTTGGGGGCAATGAATCCATTTCCGGTGCTCGTTTGCAAGTGCCATATGGGGAAAACCCTGAAATCCAAGATGGCTGCACATAATTTGCATATTAAATTTTATGAATATTATTAGTTTTCAGTAGCTCCAGCCTCTAATACGCAATAATTACAGTTTTGTCTTCTTCAATCATGTTCTAAATACGTATTAAAGATACGTCAGCTTGGTTCCGCCTTGGCAACCTCTAGCAATGCATATAATTAGCATAATTATTTACACAATTTGCATATTCTCAGAAATCAGGTAAAATCGTGGATATTGTAAACACAGAAGGAAAAAAGACGAAAAATACCACTTTTCCAAGGTTTTGGGGGGCAGGAAATCCATGTATGATACCTAGTTCGACGCCTTGGCAACCCACATAAATCCAAGATGGCCGCCTTTTGCATTTTAAAGGAGATAATGCTATTTGCCACTTTAACGGCATTTATTTTATAAGAGTATAATTGTTTTACTGTTAGCAATCAACTACATTGAAATTCAGATATTCTAATTGCTAATTCAAATATTTGAGAGTCCAAAAATTGTAATAATTATCGTTCTAATATAACCAAAATGATGAAGTCGTGTATCATTACATATGTAATTTAGGGAGCAGCCATCTTGGATTTAAAGGGAAAGTTGAGTTTTGGTAGAGAGGGCGCTAGACTACTTAATTGGTTTGTGAGGTAATGAAAAACTGAGTGTAAAATTTGAAAGAGCATAATATTTAAACAATAAAATCATCTTTGTTTGATCAAAATCTGTTCAGAAACGGCTGAAATATCCATAAATACAACAATTTGTAATAAACCCGGGGCCCCGGGTTTATTAGAGAATTTTGAACCAGCCGTTAAAAATTCAAACAAATGCTTCCTCTTTTCAAAAAGTTACAAAATAGGTATTTAAATAGTTGTTGGTTATTTCTCTATCTAATCACTATTTCAACAAAGCATCACATGCACAATATTTTATTCAAAATGGTTGAAACCGATGAGTGTTTAGAGAGCGCCCTCTTACGTTTTAACGGCTCTTTTTGAATGATAACATGATCTTTACTACGTCATTTGTAATTTTGTGTTCCTTTCTAGTTATAACTATTAGTTTGTAATTTAATGATGCAGGTTTTGGTTACTAAAATTCAGTTTCACTAAAACTGTACTCTCCTTACCAGAACTCAACTATCCCTTTAAGAAGGTTGCCATGGTTATATATGGTAATAAGTATAACAAATAGACCTGTTGCCCCCCAAAAAACTTGGAAAAGTGGTATTACTTGCCATTTTTACTTTCCTGGTTCCCAATATACCTAATTTTGGGGAATATGTAAATTAGTTAAATAACCTAATTATGCATTGCTAGAGGTTGCCAAGGTGGCAACTAATCTGAAATATATTTACTACATATTTAGAATATGAATGACAAATAATAACCTGGAATTATTGCTTACTAGAGGCTGTAACCACTGAAAATGAAAATATTCATAAATATGCAAATTAGGGGCAGCCATTTTAGCTTTTAGGGTGTTGCCCATACGGCACATACAAATGAGCACCGTAAATGGATTCCTTGCCCCAAATTACCCTAGAATAATCGTTTTTATCAATATTGTACTATTCCTAGGTAGAAAATGACCCCTGACAACATTTCAGAAATATGCAAATTAGCTAATTATATTTATAATGCAAATTAAACCACTTTCACCAGCTTCGATTTCTTAGGACTTTTATTATGTTATTCAGGGGAGTTTCCTGAACAGACTTCCGAAGAAAATTCCCATGTTGCAATTTTTTGTTTTTAATAACCTGGAATTATTGCTTACTAGAGGCTGTAACCACTGAAAATCAATAATATTCATAAATATGCAAATTAGGGGCAGCCATTTTAGCTTTTAGGGTGTTGCCCATACGGCACATGCAAATGAGCACCGTAAATGGATTCCTTGCCCCAAATTACCCGAGAATAATCGTTTTTATCAATATTGTACTATTCCTAGATAGAAAATGACCCCTGACAACATTTCAGAAATATGCAAATTAGCTAATTATATTTATAATGCAAATTAAACCACTTTCACTAGCTTTGATTTCTTAGGACTTTTATTATGTTATTCAGGGGAGTTTCCTGAACAGAATTCCGAAGAAAATTCCCATGTTGCAATTTTGCCGAGGTCAAGACCCTATATTGACTGGACTACATGTATGTTTCATGAGAAGCCGATTGATTGACTGCATGTGGGGTTCATGAGGTCAAAGGGCAAAGGTTACAGGGCTCATTATGTATCCGAAAATAGCTTGTGGTCGTATTATATAAAAACAAATCCGATTGACGGATTACCATCAAACTTGGTACATGTATCTATCTTGAAATGCCAATGAAGTGATACTGATAAGATTTTGAGGTAATGATGTCGAAGGTCAAATGTTAATTCAGTTACTTTGAATTGCAAGTGTAAATGCTCGGATGTTCTCTTTATAAAGACATATCTTACAATAAATAAATACAATTAATACAAACCCGTCAGTATCATTACCAAGTTCATGTAGTCACTGTACTTTTAGTATTCGAGACTGGCATTGGACCTCAACAACCGAAGGAAAATTATGTTAATTGTGTTTGCGTGTGTTATTATCTTATTTTATATCCTACATGAATGAAATCCTGTTCAGTGATTGGTCTACATAGCGTCATGTGACCAAACATAGTAATGCCCATGGAGAAAAATGTGCTATGCGTGACGTCATTCATGGAATAGTAAATGCTATTCCATGAATGACGTCATAGACGCCGGGTGATCATATTGAGCCCATAGAGATGCGTGTTATAGAACTTCCCTGCGAGCAGAGGTCTTGTTTGAGCTTGCGAAAGATGCTCGACGAGATTTCTCAAAGAGTTATTTTAAAAGAAATACAGCATATTTTCACCCGTGAATATCAATAAGTTCCAAAGAATATTCTAGAGATGCATTTCATGTATAACGTAGCGGTATTCGAATAAAAAAATTACGACATAAATGGTGCACATTGTACATCATTGTCCTTTTGGGTCGTGACACTAATTCGTCATTTAACAATCGGCCGCGGTGTGCACTGCACTAGCTGTATGTGTAATGTACGAATAAAAATTTTCTCCATACAATTACACGTGTGTAGTATGTAAAGCAGGTTAATTATTCACTTTGATGCGCGCGTTTTGCATTTGGGTGCGCATTAGTTGTTAAGGCGCGTAACCATGAATGGAAAGATAGCGCAATACGCGCTCTGCGCTAGGACTATTGCGCAAAGGGGGTCAGTGTCACAAACAGAACATAGTCAGTCCAGTGATGGTTCCATGATCAATGTTTTGTTTTTCTTTATATTTTTCTTTAATTTAATTGAAATCATTTATTTTTGCGATGATTATGATTATGCGAAGGATATAAAACAAATATATCATGCACTATTTCGAGCCACTAGTGAAATTATGGATTCCTTGGTGACAGAAAAAGCACTATATTCTTCGGGTCTACGACCCTCAGAACATAGTGCTTTTCCTGTCACCTCGGAATCCATAATTTCAACTAGAGGCTCTCAGTGCATGGTATATTTGTTTATTATTAGCACATTCATGTTAAAATTGTGGAAGGCGGGTAGTAATTATGGTATCGTATTACGCATTTTCCTGCACGGGAACATCTTTCGTTAAATCCTACAACTAATACTGCTACTTTAATACGCGGTTGCTCATAAAGTTGGAATATTATTTTTTTTAGATCGAACTTCATTCTTGTTCCTGTTTTTTGCGCCTAATTAATAATTTTAGACTAAATATTACGATTATATAATGTGTCCAAACTACCAATGTACAATAAATGGTTGCATAAATTGGCATTAATTAATTAAGCGTTGTGTTATGATCTTTGAAAGGCAGGATCTTTGACCCATTTCCCTTCCCCAAAGCGTATGTCCAAAAAGTCATCGTTATGGGTAATTTCTCAGAGTTGGCTGTACAATTTCCAACCAAAATTAGCACAGAGGCTCTATAGGCCATACGGGCTACACTTTGACAAACATTGAAAAGGGTTTTATGAGAGCAAATAACACTTTCTTTCAAGGAGCTTTCTAGCTCATTTGTCAGAGCACAAGTCACTCAATCCGTATACATCTTTTTCCGACTTCCCTTTCAATTGTATATGTTTGAACCATATTTTGCATGTCTGCTTATCACAATACTCATTCATTATGTAACATTGAGTTTAACACGACAACACCCAACTACAACACTTTCCAACTATATTCTGCTTCAATATTAATACAATATGTGACACCTTTTTAAAATTATTAACAACCAAAAGTGCAAAGAGTTGTTTAACACTCATTTGTATGCAGAGGATGAATATGGAATGTCGTTGTTGTTTTTATTCACTGATAAGTAAGATCGTAAGAAAAACGTAATCATTATCAGCGAACAAATAGATCCCAAAACCGGAAAACTTTAATTTGAAAGGGAAGACAGTAATGTACATAATTAGTATGCATAATTCGGGAGCGCATCACTGTCAACTCGTTCTTTCTACCAGCATAAATTATTCATGATTTCTACCTCGGCTTACATGTATATTTTAGTATATTTGTTATTTTTTGTAATAATAGGTTCGATTTATATAGTTGCGCATAATATACAATATCATCTCTAAGCACTTTGCACTATTATTACCCCAGTCATAGAATACAGTGCAAACCAGCACACATTGTGTGCACCATCTCCACTCCCTTGGGAGCATTTTTTTCCAAGCAGCTCATGGGCATTGAGAATATCCTGAACATAAAGGTTTTCACCTCCTACCGGGTCCCCATGTATACACTTGGGTAAAGGGCAGCAATTGTGGATAAATTGTCTTGCTGAAGGACGAACGCGGTTGGCTGGTGTCGAACTCGGGATCTCACGATTGGAAAGCGCCCTCCCTACCAATCTTGCTGTTACCACTGAAAATCAATAATATTCATAAATATGCAAATTAGGGGCAGCCATTTTAGCTTTTAGGGTGTTGCCCATACGGCACATGCAAATGAGCACCGTAAATGGATTCCTTGCCCCAAATTACCCTAGAATAATCGGTTTTTATCAATATTCCTAGATAGAAAATGACCCCTGACAACATTTCAGAAATATGCAAATTAGCTAATTATATTTATAATGCAAATTAAACCACTTTCACCAGCTTCGATTTCTTAGGACTTTTATTATGTTATTCAGGGGAGTTTCCTGAACATAATTCCGAAGAAAATTCCCATGTTGCAATTTTGCCAAGGTCGACCCTATATTGACTGGACTATTGATGTTAATTTGATATGAGGATAGGATATCATGCTGGTATGTGTTGAGCTACCAGCAAAATAAATAGTGTTAGCGGAACGCTTTAAGGGGTAAGTACAGTTTTGGTAAGGCTGAACTTTAGTAACCAAACCTGGACAGTAACATTATAAACTAATAGTTATTACTCCACCATGCTCGAAAGGTATACAAAATTACAAGCGACTAAGTAAAAAGCCTGTTATCATTCAAAAAGAGCCATTAAAACACAAGAGGGCGCTTTCTCAAAAGGCATTGGTTTCAACCATTTTTCATACAAAATTATGCATGTGATGTTTTATTGAAATAATGATTAAATAGAGAGATCATCAACAACTATTTTAAAAACGCTTTTGAAAATTTTTGAAAAAGTGCAAGCATTTTTTTAACTTTTTGAAAAAGTCATCTAATTATTTGGGTCCCAAATAATTATAAGATCAAATATATTTATTGATATTTCAGCCGTTTCTGGGTCGATTTTGACCAAATAAAGTTTATTCTGCCATTAAAATTGCATGTTCTCTCAAATTCGACACTCAGTTTTTCATTACCTCACAAACAAATTGTGATGTGCAGCGCCCTCTCTACCAAAACTAAACTACCCCTTTTAATTATAGCTGTTATCATTTATAAGCGTTCCGCTAACACTATTTATTTTGCTGGTAGTTCATATGTTTCTGACGTACAAATGAGGATCGAGTCTAATATAGCTAAAATTACTTGCCATGAAATGACGAATGTTCTGTTTTCATTTGTTTTTACCGCTCTCTAAAATTATTTAGACACACTTGTTTTCATACGTTAAACGAACAAAAGTCCCCTGTCTTTAAAACCTCGGGTGGTTCGATCCACTCTTCACCACCGACCACCTCTAAATGGTGTGCTTACTATACTTCGGTTCCTGTAACTGTATATCTTTATCATGACAAGGGATAATCGTGATTTAAGGGAGGGGCATTATGTGACACAAACTATTGTAACACGAAGTGGTATATATTGGCTAAACCCCACCCACCATACAATTTCCAAATAGTAAAGAGCTAAACTTAATTGTCATGAAATTACTAATGTTCAGTCTTCAAGTGTTTTACCGCTCTATAAAACAATCGCTTTTCATATTTACCACATATTTTTTGTTAAAGGGGTAGTTTAGTTTTGGTAGAGAGGGCGCTGCACATCACAATATTTTTGTGAGGTAATGACAAACTGAGTGTCGAATTTGAGAGAACATGCAATTTTAATGGCAGAATAAACTTTATTTGGTCAAAATCGACCCAGAAACGGCTGAAATATCAATAAATATATCTGATCTTATAATTATTTGGGGCCCAAATAATTAGATGATTTTTTCAACAAATTAAACAAATACTTGCACTTTTTCAAAAAATTTCAAAAAAGTTTTAAAAATAGTTGTTGATGATCTCTCTATTGAATCATTATTTCAATAAAACATCACATGCATAATTTTGTATGAAAAATGGTTGAAACCGATTCCTTTTTAGAAAGCGCCCTCTTGTGTTTTAATGGCTCTTTTTGAATGATAACGGGCTTTTTACTTAGTCATTTGTAATTTTGTATACCTTTCGAACATGGTGGAGTTATAAATATTAGTTTATATTGTTACTGTCCAGGTTTTGGTTACTAAAGTTCAGCCTTACCAAAACTGTACTACCCCTTTAAGTCCCTGCTATAGTCTTTCTAAACAATCCCCTGCTTGGACATGTTGGACGCTTCACGCGCTCTACTAATTTTGTCTGAATTGAAAACAAAAAATCAATTGCAACTCGTATATAGTGAGTCTTTGATTTGATTTGATTTGATTTGATTTGATTTGATTTGGTTTACTAAATTATTTGTATGCCTGGTTGCTTGCCTGTTACTTAAACAAGTGTAAACAGATTTTTAGTTTCACAAATTACCCATTTTTTAAATTGAGATACTCATGATTTAATTTGAAAAAACTGTCGGGGATCATTTCCAGCAGTGGCTTAAAGGGACTTAGTAGCATTGTCCAAATCCTCAAAACTTACTTGGAACTCTAGTGGTTCTCCTATACCTTATCATATTCATATTAATAATAAAAGCATGGGACAGGTTTCGGTTTTTCAAATTTGACTTGATTGAAGTGTTCAGATATGAAATTGTCTACGGGATAATTTTATGCCGTGTACAAAGTAAGTTCAATGAGTTAGTGAATATCACTTTGCATTTTTGCTCATATCTCAGCCAAAAAACATTCAATTAAGGTGAAATTTTCACACATTATACTTTGTGGACATATCAGATCACTCCAATACACACTTTATTAATCACTCAGCACGTTTTGCACTTGCCAACAAAGCTACTAGATCCCTTCAATGTGGTCGGACTGCCTTGGTGGTGGGGCACACAAATCATTTGGGGGTACACTCTACCGTATGTGTTTCTTTATTTTGTTAAGGATTTTCTCTTCTGTTTGTATTGGGTTTTTTTTTAAAATAAATTATTGAGGGCACGAGCCACTGATTAAGTTAGCTCATGACGCGGTCATTATGCCATTCATTATTCATGAAACATTCACACACCACTCAGCGGACATATCAGATCACAGTTATACACATTTCAACCCTTTGTCAGTGTGTGTATGTCAACATAAGAGTTTTGCTTGTTACTACTTCGTTTATTGTACCTGTACATTTTCCAATATATGACCAAGTACCTCCTTGATATGACGAGGGAAATCCGTGATTTAAAAGAGGTAATATCCCCTCGGAAATAAAATTTTAAAATTACTAAAGTTTATATACAGTATTTAGCAATTAGCACATTACGACTTTTCAACCTATGACATGTATGAAGTTGTCATTAAATTGGTTGGAAGCATAGACGACTAATGCATGATTACAATAAATTGAGCTATCACAGCACTGAAATGTGGTTGGTCAGTATACAAATGATGCGCAGGTATGAGTGGGTCGGTAGGAATTGTTTGCACAAGGTAACTATGGAACTGTTAAACCCACGAGGCGAAGCCGAGTGGGTTTAGACTAGTTTCCATAGTTACCGCGTGCAAACAATTCCACCGACCCACGAAATAAACTTGCGCATCATCTGTTTTATAGAATGGGCATTGTTACGCCCCCCAAAAAGTCAAAAAATTAAAAATTAGAAAAATTACCGGATGCATGAAATAATTTTACCGGACGCATGAAATTTTTTACCGGACGCATGACATTTTTTACCGGACGCATGAAATTTTTACCGGACGCATGAAATTTTTACCGGACGCATGATTTTTTTACCGGACGCATGACTTTCATGCATCCAGTACAATTAATTGTCTGCACAAATTTTGCTCTCAACCAATCAGATTGCAGGGATTTATCAACCCATTCTATAATTGGTTTTAATTTGCATACGCGTTCATTCAATATTCTGGGACCGCCATTTATCGTCACCATCCGAGAGACGCAGCTTTGGGTTGAACCCGGGCTGATTGGTGGGAAGAGCATACTAGACCTGGTTTTATGAAACGGGGCCCAGGGCCCCGTTTCATAAAACGCTTGCAATTTGATTGTTGTAAGTGTCCAATTATTGAAAATACCATGGCAACAGCAGCTGCAACGCTCCATGCTTATTGACTGTTGACCTACTATTTACAATAATTGAACACTTACAACAATTGCAAGCGTTTTATGAAGCTGGGGGGGCATTCTGAAAATCCTAGGGAGTTACGTGTCGTAACTTGAAAAGATAAGACGGCGCTATGACACGTAACTATTTGTATTCTGAAAGCAGACTTAAGACCGTCTTAAGTCCATATCATGCATATTAATGAGCGTACAAGAAACGCGCATATCATAACGCGCAACCAATGACAAACTTTGTTTTAAACCAAATCCTGCATAAATGCATATCAATGAATCACACATCGTGAGAGCTAGACCCATGCATGATGCACGCGCGTGCGTGATTGCATTTGCAAATCAATCTCATAAACATTGTGCATTCTTTGTAGTTTTGTACAAGGAAGTCGCAGTATTTTGATGAGTTAACAAAATAACGAAGACCTAAACTGATAGCTTTATGAACTTTGTTTATAATGAAAATTAATTGTATTCGTCTTTATAAATCTCATTTCATTTCATTTCAAATTTCATTTCATTTCAAACCAATTTTGTCGGGTCATGCAGTCGATCGACTCAGGATTCCTACGTCCCTGGCAGTATGAGTATACTTGGTAGGCCTACAATTTGATTTATTATATATTTATTTGTTTATTTATGTATTTCCTCTCGTACTCATAGGGTTGAATGCCCCATTGATTTTTTTTGGATTTTATTAAAATTAACTTAATGTCTGAATTGTTCAGTTTACCAATCATAACAAATACACTAACATAATGATATCCAGCGTTCGAAATTGAAATAATATACACTGTCACTGTTGAATGACACTGAACAAATCAAATAATACTTCTTGGAGACACTCAAACTACACTATTGATACATCTCATAAACTTATTTGGCTGTCGTAATTGGCCGACACAGTACTTACACATAACCAATTATTTTACAGCTATATCACTTTTAAATAATGAATGTAATTAATGTAATTTACAAATGTAAACCAAATAATGTCTTTCTCTTGCACAGTAAACAATTAGTTTTGTTTTGTTTCCGTGAAGGCCTATCAATAACATTAACAAGTATGAACAGTTTGCAGTCTTTTGGTTGAGTGGCAAAGATCGAAGATGCCGAGAGCGCATGAAAGATAACTTTCAAGCGTACTTTTTCAGTCAACGCGCTCAATCTTTGTTATCACGCGCAACTACTCGCAATAAATGTATATTCTTATTTGGTTACACTTTCGGACGCTCATTGCAGTTTGATAATGTCGTGTTCATGTCATAATTAATATCGTAAATCGTGCGAGTGCATAGTTAAGACCGAGTTAGGACACCTCGGAGGCAGACTTAAGTTTTATCTTAAGTTGTGGCTTTCAGAATACAAATTAGCTCATTTGCATACGTGTCGTAACTTTTTAGCTCATTTGCATACGTGTCTTAACTTTTTAGCTCATTTGCATACGTGTCGTAACTTTAGGATGTCCTAAGTTAGGACATGTCCTAAGTCCTGTTTTCAGAATACAAATATAGTTACGACTCGTAACTTATGACAAAATCCATGACTTAGGACATGTCTTATCTTTTCAGAATGCCCCCCCTGGGCCCTGATCACCTCTTCAAATTCCATAGGCATGTATTTAAACGCAAATTAAAAGCATTATTATTGATTAAGTACTCTAAATAATTAGTGTTTAGTTAGTCTTTATACATTATACAGGGTGGCCCAAAAACAGAACGGGGCACTTCCCAAAATATAGTAACACAATGAATATGTCCATCGGATGGGGTGTCTTTTCCAGTGAAAAACGACACCAAGAACAGTCATTTTGGTCGTGTAGTTTTTGTTTTAGGGCGCTGTAAGTGACACCATGTCAGGTTCCCATTTTTACGATAAAATGTCAATTTTTACCAAGTCAGTGTCTGATAAATCGCACTTACTGCCCGTCATAGCATCGAACAACGAGCAATACGCGCGACATTGTTAGTGTGCATTCAGCTGTGTGCCGAGAGAATGGGCATAGTTTGTTCGATGCTATGTCGGGCAGTAAGTGCGATTTATCAGGCATTGACTTGGTAAAAATGACAAAAGTGGGAGCCTGACATGGTGTCACTCACAGCGCCCTAAAACAAAAACTACACGACCAAAATGACTGTTCTTGGTATCGTTTTTTTATAATTGGAAAAGACACCCTATCCGATAGACATAATCATGTTGTTACGTTATTTTGGGAAGTGCCCCGTTCCGTTTTTGGGGGGCCACCCTGTACATATATCGCTCTTTAGTAAGTTTCCACTTTTGCATTATTTGTATTCGGTTGGATTGATTGTAATATTCTTGTCTATATTATGGTGGTTTTAAAACAATTGTTATTTGGCATGGCACCTTCTCTTCTTTATATTGTTCTTTGATTTGTTTTTTCTTTCAATTTTGATAAGACACAATTACCCCTGGGAACCAAATACTTTTCACGCTTTGCTTCTTTTTGGTTCCCCCATATTTCACGTTAATTTCATGTTAATTCCAAACAAATTATTCATTATGCAATATTTATTGTATATTAGTCTTCTGTGTATTTTATACTGCATTTCGTTCATGAATATATGTTTGTTTGTATATTTACTTGTTCAACAAAATTATTTTTGAAATATGGAAATAAATTCAAATCAAATTCAAATCAAATATACACGAAATTATATTTGATATATTTAATAACATTTCACATATCTGTGTTTGCTTCATTTCATTTTATTTACAGCTTTCATCAACAGGAATTAGTATACAGGGTAAGTATATAAGCAGTAATTGAACAACAAACAAAACGAAAAATCATTTACATCGCTAATTGAACTGTTTGCATTATACAATGGTATCAACTTTCAAGAATACATAATAAATAACATGAGAAAGTTGCATGCATGATGTATCACAATAAGCAGCAGCGTATATAAGCTTGATTATATAGACGCATGAGACGGGGGGGGGGGGGGGGGGGGGCTACGGGACTGCAGCGCCCCCTCCCCCTGAAAACAGCTCCACATCTATATATATGACATTGGTACATCAGGGCCCCGTTGCAGAAAGAGACAATCGATTGTAAGTAACAATTAATTGTAAGTCACATCATGTGTTCGGAATGCGCGAATCTGATTGGTTGAAACGCTTAAAGTTTCTGACTTACAATCAATCGTAATTTACAATCGATTGCATCTCTTTCTGCAACGGGGCCATTGTGTTATTGCGTTATTGGTCCCGATAATAGTCACTGGCACCTCGAATTTGGGCCAAAGCATGTCATTTTCGAGCACACACATATCATCGGGCAGCTAGGTTTTTTATCTGCTTGTCATGTGAAAAAAAGGAAAGATGGTATTCGGGCAACATATCTCAGCCTCTGGAAACAATGTTCACGCTAGTTTATTTGTTTGTTTATTTTATTTAATCACGGTATAATTATACAATTGGTAAAAATGCCCGCTTTCAGTTAGAAGCTGTTTTTTAAGCAGGGTCGTGAACAAAAATAATAATACAAGATTACATACAATAACAGATCATACGTTACGTAGAATTAAAAAAAAAAAGAAGACAATTAACATATTTACAAAGATAACAGTTATTACATTAGAAATCAATAGTTTACAAACAGCAATCAATAAATGGTTAAATGATGGATAATTACGCCGTATATTCGCCCAGAATGCCCGCAAGAAAATTGTATTCCAACGTTGTCATACAACTACATCTCCAGTATCATGAGTATAAATACATTAGTATTGCACGATGTCGCATTGTATAATTCAATCCAGAAAAAGTAAATAATGTGTTTTGCTGCTATTTGAACCGTAATAAGGCCGGGGAGGGGGGGGGGGGGGGGGCATTGTGGTTAACATATGTCGTAAATTATATATACATTCAATTATTGTGATATCAACAATTTTTTCCAACAATGTTCTAAAACTCGGCTCTGGAGTAAGTTTTATATACATAATGCTTTACTATAACAGTACGTAGTTCATCCCTTGCATGCAATAATGATAAGCACGGGTATACAATTATAAGTTTGATCGTTCCAAAATATACAAAACAGATAAAATAAAAACTTTCTTAGATTTTATACAAATAAGAATTATAAGAATGTGATCCATTAACTTCATAATACTTTTTTCCCCAAAACTGATTTGCGCTTTCAGTCGTTTTCGCTGTTAAAAAAATGAAAATTAATGTTAGATTTTATCGTAACGACACGGGTAATTTGTTTACTACGATCAAAAAGCGCTCCGGAACTCAATGCAATTTAATCTGAAATATCTTCATAATTAGGGAGACATTCGAAAGATCAAAACCCATTTATTTCTTCTGTTACCAAGCATAATCCAAACAACAAGGTACAAGAGAAGTTTAAAAGCTCCAAGCGAATTTGTTTGAATTTGACGAAGTTATAAACATAATGGATCACTTTAAATCCCTTACTCAAGCCACAAGGTCAACAGACAACAGGAATAATTGGTAATTAAGCCATCCATCATGAAACAGAAGCCACCACAAATCCAGGCGATGGTCTGAACAGCATAGCAAGTGACAGTGTACAGAAAATACAATTTGCATTATTGTTATATTTCAAACATGCCGCAGCCACAGAGAAAAAAACGTCTTGAACTGTTTTGATATTGTATAAGAATGTTTAGCAGGGATCACAGAAAATAATTATGTAGAAAGGTTGAAGGGGAATGTTGGGGAAAAGGTATACAGAAAGTTGATGACTGGAATATTTATTACCACCATTTCTACAATCAGATCCATTTTCCATCTGGTTAAGTTGCAACTTGTCTACATATCCATTTTGTATACTTACCAATTCGTATACAATCTTTCCAAATTGACAGTTTTTCTATACTCACATGGTTTTTCTACACTACACTAATATTATTGACTACTATTTTATCTACCATATGGCCCATTCGTCTACATCCACTTGGACCACTTTCAAAAGCGCATTGACTGGGCTACCTCCCATCTTGTAGAATTGGTACCACGCAGGTGCCTACATTATTTTGTGTCCCATAATTGGCGTTGGTGTTGGCGTTGGCGTATTAGATAATCTTATATCTAAAAGCGATATTCCAAGCGTCGACGTCGCAGTCAGCGTGGACCTCGCATCTTTAGGAGTAACTTTAGTACAGCACCAGCACAGAACGGATTTAAAGCTACTCGAGATTGTCGAATTTGTGAGACCGTAGACGAAGGGATTGAGAGCGCACGTGACAAAAAGAGCGGTCTCCGCGAGGAGCATCCACACGCCCACGTTGCAGATGTCTTCCTGTCGCTGGGAGACGTCCAGATACAGTATGATGGCGTGGTGGAAGCCGTAGCCGAGCGCGAAGTTGATCAGGGCGGCGAAGACCATCCGGAAGAGCGCAACATTTTGACGACGTGCGTCCATGTCGTTATATGAGCTCCGTCTCAGCGGGATTCCCGTTTTCGTCTGATAACCATTCTGACTTCGATATTGCCAAACGGCCCGGAGGATGGTAACGTAACATACAATGCAGATGGTTAGGGGCGCGAAGTACTCGTAGACGATGTAGATGACGTGAAGAGCGATGATATTTTTAACGAAGACATCTCCGAGTTGCTGGATGACGACGCCAATGATGATCGAACCTAAATACAAACAAAATCAGCGGAAAAGTTTTTAGTTATAATTTTTGCCTAACATATTTTTGGTCACCAATGTTGACCACACTTTCCTGAAATCTTCTTGCGAACATTATGGTATGAAAATTGACCCCATTGGTCATTTCCCGTTGTCATGGAAGCCATAAAACGAAGAGCGCGTTTTTTCTCTTTCTTTCTCATAGTAAAGAAGTTAAGTAGTTTTTTCGGTCAAATGTAATACAAATTATCAATAAGAAGTTGCAATTGATTTAATTTAATCACCCCTTCGTCGGGATGCATAATCAGAGGGATTGGTTGGATAATGAGGAGAAAAAACAATGACATATTGGCATGACTTGTAAGCAAAAATAGGCTGGTGACAATTAACGGTCTGTTTTAGCTTTAATTTCTGTCTTAAGTATTTATGAGCCCTGGTCCCCGTTTCGTGAAAGGGTCTTACTTAGCTAGCAAGACCGTTGTCTATCTGGTCGCACAGAGCGTCGATAGCCGTTGGAAATTCAAGAGCTTTGTTTAGTAGTTACTAGCTCCGCGCCAGATAAGATAATGGTCTTAGCTAAGACTATTTCATGAAACGGGGCCCAGGACTACAATTGTGCCACTGTCCACTGATTTCGAGGCTATAATTACAAGTTTACCCACCGGTCCATATCCCTGCGCTGACTTTGAGGGCGTTTTTAGCAGTTCGGAACCAAAGCGAACGCAAGGGGTAAACTATCGCCAAGTAACGATCCATCGTCAGGGCAACGAGCATCCAGCTGACCACGCTCTTGGAAACCTAATAATATATAAAAAGTGACATTACTTATGATATACTGATGACAACATTGACGACGACGACGACGACGATGATAATGATGATAATGATGATGATGATGATGTTGATGATGATGATGATGATGACGACGACAACGACGAGGACGAAGATGACGATGATAATGAAAAGATAACATGGGAGGAGAGTAGGCCTAAGCATAATAATGATATGAGGATGATGACGATGATGATGACGACGATGATGTTGATAACAGGGGAATAAGAGGTGACGACAACAACGACGAGGATGCTCGAAAATGATGATAATGAAGATGGTGATGATGATGGTGATGACGGTGATGACGATGATGACGACAATGACGATGGTGATGGTGATGATGATGATGATGATGATGATGTTAATGATGATGATGATGATGCTAATTATGATGATGATGATGATGATGATGATGATGATGATGATGATGATGATGATTGATGATATATGTAAAGGGCACGATTCCTCATTCTTTATGAAAGGATTACAGGGACCAAGTAGCCTACATTGCCAAAAATCGATACAAATTATAAATTCTACCAGTTCGCACATACCTTGTTCTATTCGTAGGCTATTATACAAATGATGCGCAGGTATGAGTGGGTCGGTAGGAATTGTTTGAAATAATTTTACCGGACGCATGACATTTTTTACCGGACGCATGATTTTTTTACTGGACGCATGCAATTTTTTACCGGACGCATGACATTTTTACCGGACGCATGACATTTTTACCGGACGCATGATTTTTTTTACCGGACGCATGACATGCATCCAGTACAATTAATTGTCTGCACAAATTTTGCTCTCAACCAATCAGATTGCAGGGATTTATCAACCCATTCTATAATATCAATAGAAGCATGGAGCAGGTTTCGATTTTCCGAATTTCTCTTTCGTTGTAAATATATAAATGATTGAAATGTTTGAATTTGGAGTAATTTTCGCTATTTCTCGGCCATATTTAGTATAATGAAATGTTCGCTCATCATTCAGTGGACATATACACATTTATCAACTCTTGGTCAGTTTTTGCATATGTCAACAAAGTTAATATGCCTTTAATTTTGTGATTCCAAACATTTTATGTATCATACAACTATAAACTAAATACTTACATAAGCATGCATCAATAACTTACCAGATGTATGAATGTGAACATCTTAAAGAGTAGCGACGGAAAGACAAACGGCTCCAACTCGAACGTCGGTACGACGAGGAGGGCGAGCACGAGCAAGCCACACGTAAGTAGGACGATCAGGTCGGTGAAGGCGAGACTGGCGACGTAGTAGCTCGAGATTGTCCGCTGATTCTTCTTCTGGCCTATGATGGTGACGAGAATTATAGCGTTGCCGATGATTCCGACAACGAGCGCGATGACGAGTAGGCAGAAGATGAATATTTGAAACGGACTGCTGATGGAGGTAACAACATCACCCGTAGCGTTCGCGATGTCGAGCGACGACAGAGGCTCGAGAGCAGTGTCAGATCCTTGGTCGTCGGATCCATTGTTGAAGTCGCTGTAGTACGTATATTGAGTGTGGAGTTGACTATTATGCGTATTTGTTTGAAGTTCGTCGAGCGTTCCATTTGGCCGATCGGTGACGTGCAAGTTTTCGAGTAGTTGTGTGCAGGAACTGACGCTGGAGAATACAATGTTAGAATGTAATTGCCCCATTTTTCTTACAAAAATTGGTGTATCGGGTATCATTCGCGATGAAAATGTATCAAGTATATATAAGCATGTGTTCTTCGTCCAGAATTATAATATCATGTAACGGAAAACTGGTGTAAATGCGTGAAAGTATTGCAAATGGTTTCGTCCACGTATTTCGGGCTCATCGATCGCTACCGTCCGATGAGAACAACCCGCGATCCTATTATGAGAAGAAAACGATACGAACATCTAAACTATATATTGTACTTTTCATCATGAATCCGTTCTACAACGTTGCACCAATACCATAATTATACCTATTTGTCAATTATGTATTCATATCTAATTCTAGAAACATGATATTTAATAGGGGACTATAATTTCCTTTTCCCTTCTGTGAAGTTGATTTATTGTGCTGGTAGTAAGTAAGTGGCTAAACAGATATATTGAGGGTGTACGATTTCCAATATGGTGAAGAAAAATAAGTGTAAAAACAAAACAAAAGTGCGAGCGTGCCGTGGCCTTGCTCTTATAGGTATATTTCTGCGATTTACTAATTCCAAAAAAGCAATTTACTCATCTCGCGATTTTCGATCATTATAATTAATTCAACACCGGTCCTTTCGAAAACGCACTTTCTCTTTACTGATATACCTTCCCTTCCAGGTATCCGTGCTTCAACTACACTTGACTGAACTCAAAATCCACTTATTTAGATCAATCTATGCATCTTTTATGTATAATTTGATATCCTCTTATTCATAGTAACGTCATATTTTGTATTAGGTGAACATATCCTCATTTGAATTATATTGTATAAGCTATTATTATTTGTTATCATACAGCGATTAGAATACAATGTATTATTATTATTGTTCATATTTTTATTGATTTGGGCCTTTGTCCCAAAGATGATTGAAAGATGATTGAAGGTATATATTATATGCAAGAAAAAGTGGGAAGAGTTTCTTTCTTTCAGCTCTGAGTAGAATTGTCATAATGTTCTGTATAATGTTATGTATAATAGTATAATGTTATGTATTTAGTAAGCGCTTAGAGACGATGATCAACCATATTAGGCGCTACCGTATATAAATCGAGTATATCATTATAATTATAATTTCTTTATTTATGTTATCTTCCATCTCAACAACAGGTGATACAAAGGGTAGCAATCGGGGGGGGGGGGGTGGGGTGGGGGGGGGGGGGGGGCTGGCATGTTCGCAGTTGCCCCATCCACTCCACCCCCACTAGCTGTTTGCTATACGTATACCATTGGATATGGGTCACCCGATAATCAAGTGTATTCTATGCCATTATAACTTTATGACGTGACATGGTGAAACGTGATATTATTCGAACTGTTTGAGCTGGTGGGTAGTGAAATACGATATATTTGCCCTTTCACTAACTAATATTTCTGCTCATCTACATTATAAACTATTTAGTGTGTTTTTCTGAAGTATTCAATATATTAATGGGCATACGGTCACATTTTTGCCACGAAGGAGAGTTTGTTTGCCGGAATACTAGTATTTATCACAATACAAGCAAAAAAAGAAGAAAAAAAAATCACAACTTAGGTAGCTGTTCGAATTGATATGATTTTGATGATTTGGTACAAAAATGACATGATTTTGTCAAAAAATGGACATGAATTTGGTCGAATGTGCACGTGAGCTTGCCCGAATATCGAATTTGAGGCGCATTTCCCCCGAATATTGCCGTTTCGGGAGGGGGTGGGGGCTGCCACAGCCCCTTAGCCCCCCCCCCCCCCCCAGCTCCCCTAGCCCCCTTAGCCCCAGCATCGTGCCCCTATGCTGTAATTCGTCGATATAGCATACAACTTACCAATATTCCCCCAGTACCGGCAAATAATGTATAAACCAATGAATTGATTTCATCATATCAATAAAAAAAAACATTAATTTTGAAATTACCAACATTTCCCCAGTACCGGTATACAATGTATTGGACAAGGTCAATTATTATATTTTGTCATATCAATAAAAAAAACATTAATTTTGAAATTACCAACATTTCCCCAGTACCGGTATATATTACAATGTATAGGCCAATCATGATATTTTGTCATATCAATGGCAAACATTAATTTTGAAATGACCGATTGTTCATTAGTACCATCATAACATATAATTGAATATTTATCCTTACTATACTAAAAATCCGGTTGAGGGGCATTTGTAGAAATCACGATAAACAAGGTGAATTTCCCAGTGCGACATCGTTTAAATTTAAGAGCCGTCATAATATCTCAAATTATCAAGGTTAACTTTCTGGCTAAAGGCAATTACGAACACGTACACTCAATTATAAAGATAACAAAAATCACCTGGTAACAAAAGCAATGCCCAAAAGATGTACACCTACGCCAATTAATATGATTTCTAGCCATACATTAATGCTGTTACTCTTCTGTATTGTTACACCTCCTCCAACGCCCCCTTGGGCCACCTTGCTTCCCGCATGGGGAGAAAGAAACCTTTATTTGAAGGGACATTGTTCAAGTAACATTGTTCAAATCCTCAAAACTTGTCATATTAACAGTAAAAGCACGGGACAGGTTTCGGTTTTTCAAATTTCCATTTCGTTCAAAGGATAGGCCTATTTACGATTGAAGTGTTCAGATGTTAAACTGTCTACGGGATAATGTAAGCCGTGTACAAAGTAAGTGTAATGTTTGAAGTGAATATCACTTCGCATTTTTGTTCATTTCTCGGCCAAAAATAATCAAATTAACGTGAATTTTTCACATACTGTGTGGACATATCAGATCACACCAATACACATCACTTGTTGCCCTTGTCAACAAAGTTACTGGATCCCTTTAAAGGTATAGTGAAATCCCGGCTTTGATTCAGGTTTATAGCTTTGAATATGTGCCTATATTGATATACCACACTCTTTTTTTCTCAAAGAAATCCTTAAGTTGGGCAAAAAAGGTAAATTTCATTGTTTTTCGCATCGGCGTTCCATACTCCTTAAAAAGTTATTTATAGCGGAGCGCGCGTGTGTGTACGTGCTCATCGGGTCATGACGTCACATGAGGACCACAACACGGAGTACAAAGTACGAACGTGCATGGTTTACATGCAGAGCATTTGACTTGCTAGTAAAACAAACTCGTATTTGCTTGGAAATTGAGGCTTCACTGAAAATCCCTAAGAAATGCATTGTAGCAGGATGCAGCAACACATCTGAGTGTGGATCCTCCATGATATAAACTTAAACAAATGATTGCAAACAAAAAATTCGAAATAATATCTCTCTGTCAACGTGAGTAGATGCACTCAGCGTGTACGTCTATGACCAAGCTATACTGCGATTGTCCAAATGTGACGTCACAAAGATGACGTCATTTTTCTTCGCCCGGACTCAATTTTTTTTCGGGGGTTCCTCAAGTGAATTTACAAGTTGATTTTTTTATTTTACCGGGTTTTCCCACGAGGAAAATATGTTTGTATTAGTAATCTTCATTAATTTACCTTAGATACAGTAAAACACAATTTTGAGGTAGTTTTCTTGTCTGTAGAGCTTTAAGACACAGTCATAAGATCAAGTTTAGTTTAGACTCGGCTCGCTGCGTGAGCCTCTGGCCCCTAAAATTAGATTTATTATGAGATTATAATGATTTAATTTGGACCCAATTTCCACCTCAATGTTTGAAACTGATAAACGACGCCACACAAGTATTGGGATGATCATCATCATCATCGTCATCATCGTCATCATCATCATCATCATCGTCATCATCGTCATTATCGTCACCATCGTCATCATCATCATCATCGTCATCATCATCATCACCGTCATCATCATCATCATCGTCATTACCATCAACGTCATCATTATCATTATCATCACCATCATACCATCATCATCATCATAATCATCATAATCATCATTATCATCACCTCACCACCACCACAACCACCACCAAAAGTCATGTCCTATTCATCCTCCTGCAGTTACAGCAACCTCCGCTATTGTCCCCACTTCCATAACCTATACTTGGCCGTTTCCTTTTCTTTCGAACTGGACATAAGGACATAATCTGACCGACCGATCGATCGATCGTTTAATCAATCAATCAATCGATCAATCAATCAATCAATCAATCAATCAATCAATCAATCAATCAATCAATCAATCAATCAATCAATCAATCAATCAATCAATCAATCAATCAATCAATCAATCAATCAATCAATCAATCAACCAACCAACCAACCAACCAGCCAGCCAACCAACTAACCAGCCAGCCAGTCAATCAATCAATCAATCAATCAATCAATCAATCAATCAATCAATCAATCAATCAATCAATCAATCAACCAACCAATCAAGTTAGTGAGCAAGCAAGCAAGCAATAAATCTTCTTTTTGTTTATAATTCATACAAATTGTATGGAAGTAAACAACATAAATAGTCTATAGTTTAATAAAGTCAATAACATCACACGAGGGCATAACACATCATATTAACAAATAATAATGTTTTTTTATAGATATTTTTGTATGATGCTAAAGCTACATGCATGTTATTTTTTTTGTATTGCGAAATGTTATAAATAGGAATGTATGAAGCGAATAGGCATTCGTAGAACCATGTAGTTTATCTCAAGTAAAAATAAAATGCATCCCCATGTTTACCTTTAGACGCATACATATCACGTGGGGTCCATATTCATTTCAATAGCACAGGGGGGTATTCTGAAAACAATTTAAAGCTAAAATGTATTGTTTTTACGTCATTAAAATATGTTTAGCCAAATTGTTATCATGAAAATGTACTAAATGAATACCGATTTGCTAAACAATATTTAAGTGACGTAGATACAGTAGATATAAACTTAAAGGGGTTGTACAGTTTTGGTAAGGCTGAGCTTTAGTAACCAAAATCTACACAATAACATTACAAACTAATAGTTATAATAATAATAATAATAATAATCTCGATTTATATAGCGCCTAATATGATTGATAATCATCTCTAAGCGCTTTATTACAATTATAATATTACCCCCGGTCATAGGATACAATGCAAACCAGCACACATTGTGTGCACCATGATCGAAAGGTATACAAAATTACAAATGACTAAGTAAAAAGCCTGTTATCATTCAAAAAGAGCCATTAAAACACAAGAGGGCGCTCTCTAAAAGAGCATTGGTTTCAACCATTTTCATGCAAAATTATGCATTGCTGTTTTGTTGAAATAATGAATAGATAAAGAGATCACCAACAACTATTTAAAAACCTCTTTTGAAAAAGTGTAAGCATTTGTTTAATTTTGTTAAAAACCATCGAATAAATCTGGAGCCCAGATTTATTCCGATCGAATATATTTATTGATATTTCAGCCGTCTCTGAACCGATTTTGATCAAATAAAGTTTGTTCTGTCATTAAAATTGTATGCTCTTTCAAATTTGACACTCAGTTTTTCATTATCTCACAACAAAATTATTTCGTGCAGCGCCCTCTAAAAAGGCCTCTATATCAAAACTGAACTACCCCTTTAAGCTACAGGTGGGGGCAAGTTCTCAAGTATAGTTCTTTTCTAAGATAGTGAAGCTATGAAAAGGGGGCGTTAAATATTCCCCTAGATCTGGTTTCTCCGAGAGTTTAACTTCTCTTCTACGGTATAAATGTCAAAAGCAATGCTACATTACAAGAAATGCATTTATGTACGATAATAAAGTCTCCGATATAACCCTGTACCGGGACTCGAACCCAAACCTCCTGGTTATGAGACGACGATCAACCTCTGAGCCACAAGGTGATAGTGCTTTCAAGGCGAATACTACATAGAAACAGATTCAAAACATCCATGTTAGATACACATTTTTTTTGTGAAATATAATGTGTATACGTTCACTATAGATACTCTAAATTTTAACATCGGTTATATATTTAGTTAAGATTAATTTCGAACAAGAAAAAGAACAAAATTTTACATCAACTTGATCATTACACGTGGTATGTGTTTCGTTGCTTGTTGCAAGGCAATTATGACATATTTAATATATTATCTATACATTTTCTGAAAAGGTAGATTTAGTTCCTCGAATGGTCATCGCCTTATTAATTACAGACAAAATATTCAAACGAAATGAAACGATTTGCTAAGAACTTGTCATAAAAAAGGGGTAGTTGAGTTCTGGTACAGAGATTACAGTTTTGGTAAAACTGAATTTTAGTAACCAAAACCTGCACCATTACATTACAAACCAATAGTTATAACTCCACCATGCTCGAAAGGAATTAAAAATTACAAACGACTAAGTAAAAAGTCTATTATCATTCAAAAAGAGCCGTTCAAACTCAAGAGGGCGCTCTCTAAAAACTAATTGGTTTCAACCATTTTAAATGAAATAGTGTGCATGTGATGGTTCGTTAAAATAGTGATTAGCTAGAGTGATAATCAACAACTATTACAAAACTTCTTTTGACAATTTTTGAAAAGAGGAAGCATTTAAAAAAAAATGTTAACGGTTGGTTCAAAATTATCTAATAATTGTGGAGCCCCACATTTATACAAATGGTTACGTTTATGGATATTTTAGCCGTTTCTGAACCGATTTTGATCAAATAAAGTTTATTTTGTCATTAAAATATTATGCTTTTTCAAATTTTACATTCAGTTTTTCATTAGCTCACACAAAAATTATTATGTGTAGCGCCCTCTATACACTCAACTAACCCTTTAATGTTAAAGGATTCCTATATTTAACTTATTAACCAGACGTATATACTTTATGCATATATATCCTAAATTATAGTCGAGCACTATTGGGAATTGTAGATCCACCATCATTCTTATATATCTAGATATACACATTAGTTACAGAGTTCACATACAAAAAGGATAATAGAAAAAGTCTTTTCGTTCGATATTCAATTATTTGTACAATGTCCGGATCTAAGGGAACATAACATTATACTTCAGGCTTATGTAAACGTGGTAAAGCAAACATGTAGCACTTGTCAACTGTCACTAAAAAGGTGAATATGGATTTAAAATGCAATTTGCAAAACGTTCTTCGATAGAGCGCCCGCCTTCTTATAAAGTCTTTATAGATATACAGTAAAACCTGTCTCAGTGGCCACCTGTCTATAGTAACTGTATCAAACATGACGATACTGTCCATCAATAGTGATCCCCTCAAGAGAAAAATAGTGTTATGGTACCTGTCTGTAGAGGTCACCTGCCTAGAGTGGTCTCTTTCTTGACCCCACAAGTGGTCACTGTACACATATAGGTTTGACTGCAGTAAATTTGTCACAACTGATGACACTGAGCAATGTAATTACAGTATATTATGACAACAGTACTCTAAGAAATAACATAATTAAGGATAAATGAATATCATTTGCCCTTTGCAAAGATGTCCGCGATAGACAGTTCATGCTCGTAGTTGGTCTCGTTCGGGTCTCGCCATCGCAGATACCTGGCCTTCCTTGCGACACCGTACGCGGCGTCGGCATCAGGCAGCATGTGGACCGTCCGCAGGGCTCCGTCCGGTGCGTACTTCTCCTGGTCGAATACGATCTCGGGGTTCTCGATGATCTCCCGGACGCGTTTGGCGTCGCGGCGTCCCAGCGTCGTAAGACCGATGTCCGTCGCGATCGAGTCCTCCTTCGCGATGGCTTTCTTCGAGTTCGTCGCGCTCGGCTTGCTGACGTCGCTACTGTTGTTGTTGGTTTCTGCGACTGCGTACTTGTTCTTCATGACGTCTTCGCGATCCAGGATGGCTGCTTGGCTCTGGCGGCGGATTATCGTAGGTCGACGTGGAAGTGGCGGGGGAGGAGCGGCCGCGCCGCCCGTTGCTGATATTTGAGGGAGGATATTTCGACCCTCGTCACTATCCATGGACACCAACCTTCGTGATATGGAGTCCTTTGCGTCACCGACGTCCAAGTCGGAGATCGACTCCCGCGTGATCTTCTTCCGACTCGACGGTGGATAGGAGACCCTGGTATCGACATCGCTATCGTCACGTTTGAGCGGAAGGACGCGGTCTGATGCAATAGCGAATCGGTCTAAATCTTCCATGGGCTTCGGGGACGCGGAGGGGGACGGCACCGGCGAAAGACGACGCGTAGAGACGGGCGAGAGCGAGCGCGTGAAGCGGTCGACCTTGAGCGAGAGCAGGCTCTTCTGGCGTCCCTCGTTCTTCTTCAGCTCGGTGATCTTGGTCTTAGGGTCGCGAATCTCGTCCTTGTACCTGCGCATGTCGATCTCCCCCTTGAGCGGGCTGGGCCCGAATCCGATCAGAGGTAGCCCGTGGTCGGTATCATAAGCGTGCGAGCCGCCAAGCTGACCCGCTGTCCGAGTCCGCCTCGGTCCGTTCGGGTTCGGCGACACCGACCGCGCTCTCGCGCCTTTCGCCGTGCCCGGCGTCAACCGTCGACGCGCATCAGCGCCGTCACCGTTCACCGCATCCGCAGACGTCAGCGCAAAGCGATTGGAAAGCAGCTTCGCGTTGTTGGCCACGTTATTATTTGATTTATTGACTCTCACTCGCTCCAGCTCCTGCTGAAGTCGCATCTTCTCACGGCGGACCGTCCTCAGGTGCATGCGCTCTAGGTCGCGGCGGGCGTCGGACTCACGCCGAACGAAACGGCCGGCCCGCGCGGCCTGATAACGATGTACTTCGTCTGACATCGTCAACACCATTGTCTTTAGAATAAACTAAGGATTAAACACTTCCGCGGTAGATGTTTCTCTGTTTCCATTCAGTGTTGGATTGTTAGTATGTTATATCATTGCTCGATAAACTATTGCGTCTAATGATTAAATCAATCCAGTATCAGACCGGGAAAATATGTCATGTTCAAATCCAATAATCCAACGTGCGCAAAGTCCAGAGTTTTTTTACTCAAATACTCGACCAAATATCACCAGTCCACAAGTTAAAATCAACATCGCCGAGACCTTAATAGAACACACACAAGTTATTCACAGTAAAATAAATTGTGCTCGACACATTCTGTCTCTGGGAAAACTGTCTGAATAGTGCCACGCTCTGGGGGCTTTTGGGGCTAACGATCGATCTTCCTTTCCAGCGAAGGTAATGCAGATAATGTCATCATGTTCGCAGAAATCGATATTGATTAACGCGCGAGTGATCTCCGTAGACTAGGGAGTCTTTGGCGACTCGCCACTCTCCCTTTCAAATGTGCGGCTTAATGAAGACTTATAAGGACGTCTTTAAGAAGATGACCTCGTCAACTTTAGAGGGGTGATGAACAATCCATTTTTCAACAAACAATCCTTCCTTAGCGCCAATTGCTTCGCTTTCTTGACTAAATGTTTCCTAAAGCTCATCATTTGATTGTCTGGCAACTTGTACGGTTTCGCGTACTTGACATGACAGCCAAGAATAACAGTACACAAAATGATCTCTCCTCTTTTTGACAAAGGTCAAGCAGTTAGTTTGGTCCCTTCATTAAAGGAACTAGCCCCTCATTACAGTAAATTGGGGGTAAATTGCTCACTTTCTTCACGCAAACAATGACTTTTGTCAATTGAGCTTGGTCAAGTTGTGCTAGAATTATTGATGATTAATCTCATCACATACTTATTGGCACCCGTTGCACTTGAAGCATTCGCTCCTCCTCTGAGTGTCAGAAAGATTCGTATAGTTATGCCACAATTGACCAAATCCTTGGGATTCAGCGAATTAATGTTCACGTTGCCGTAGTTGTCATTGCGTGCTACTACTGCTGTTGATATTTCCCGATGTTGTTGTTGTAGATGCGGCTGATAACGTTGATCCTACGATATGCTAACTTATTTCAATTCAAAGTTAGGTAGTAGGCTCCGTTCTGTCTTGGTGCCGAGTGTTGATTTAGGCCAGCTTCACTAATGGTGCCAAACCTTGCCTGCATGGGAAAGATGAAAAGTAATATTGATTGAAGATTAGTAATAAATTATGACACTGATAAAATATTGACGGACGGTTACACGATTCGTGACAAAAACAACCTAGGATTAATCAATCAAATACTGAAAGATAAGATCTTTGCTTTGCATGTTATAGGTGGGGCTCAAATAAAATCGCCCACGGTTATGCTATTGTATCAATTTTTATTTCACTGAAGTGGTCGGCCTACAGTATCAGACCTGTAAAATACCTGCATAAATATATGCCATATTGGTGAGGGGAAACTACCTCCACCCCCTCCAAAAGGAAAAAAGTGCAGCTAGTATAGATGGCATCGTCATTGTTTTCTGAAAACGTTTAGTTAACAAAATATTTGTATCAAGTCATTCATTTGGGTTTGTCACAGCAAAGAAAAAACACGGTATTCAAAAGTAAACTAAGAAGATTGAGACATACTGTGTAATTTGAATAATAAAATGGGACGATTTTGCCCGAAAATGACGTTGTATAGGCCTCAAATTACATGTATTTGCCCGAATGTAAAATGCCTCTGCCTGAAAATGACATGAGTTTGCCCGAATATGACTTTACTCTGCCCCAAAATGACATGAGTCTGCCCGAATATGACTTTAATTTTGCCCGAATATGAGGTGCTTTTTGCCCGAATATGGTGGTTTTCAAAACTCAACTCAGCCAGCCCCCCCCCCCCCGGCCTCCCATATGCCTATGTAGGTATGCACGGCAGATGGATAAAATGACTTAACAATTTCAACAGAAATTAAACATAATATGACATTATTTTGTATTGTATGTTATTTCTTCCCACGTATGAGGGTTGACGCGTGATATTATGTATCAAAATATAATATCATACAAACCTATAAATCAATATCAATCAGGACCAATGTAAACTTACTGAACATTATAAAGCGATGCCATTTACTATAATTACGCATACACTTAACAATATAGCAATAAACAGAGTTTTCAAAGTGTTACATCAATAAAAGCATGACAAATGATATCAAAACAAACTAAGATATATGTGCATGGTAATATGCATGTTGCCTCCGGCGTTTTGTCATGTTCGTGAGGCAAACAAAAATGAAATAGAATTGGAACAAAGATCTATTCATCAGTTCGTCAAGGCATCATATACAATGGTTGCGTTTATCTGCCTTTGTTTATCCCGTAACCAGTGCTTTGATCTGTTGATTCGTATTTCGGGACCAATTTTTGTTTTCTGGGTTAGAGGGCGCTTAAAAAAACTCATTAGTTTGCGAGGTAGAAAATATCTGAGTAAAGGAATTCCAAAAGCACATAATGCAATTTTGAGGAAAAAAAAACAAATAATGGTAGAATAATAACTTTTAATTTCCATACATACAGGTTTAGCGGCTAAAAGTAAAGTTTGACCAAGACTGGTCTGAAATGCGTTTCAAATCACTGAGTGTGAACCAAACACGAGAAGTTAAACGCACACCCCGAAATATCGATTCGTACCCGATACAACAAAACAGAAAAGCAAGTGAATAGGTATTCATTTCTCATTTGTTATTTTAGTGTGGTGTAGCTGCTTTTATGGGCGCCATATAGATATTTATCAACATTATTTAATCAACATTACTGACTCTTTGTTCAGTTCTAATCATTTATTGTAGAGCATAATTAATTTATCTTATGTGGAAGCCAAACTATATGATAATTTGTTTTTTGTTATATAGGTATTGTCAGATATAATTATATCGATTCAGTCTTATTGGTAACTAATCGGTAATCTTGTTGTAAACTCACGAATTTCCCACAGCGCCAGTAAAAATTAAACAATTTTGCTATTAGAAATGATGACTCACGAGGTCGCCTTTTCATCAATCTCCATTATTTTACCCCCCCCCCCCCAAAAAAAAAAAAAAGAGATGCAGTTACATGATTTGTTTATAACCTCGAAGAAAAATAAGTTGTAACAGTTATACAAAATGCACCCACCCCCACACATCATGAAAAAGAGTAACATAATTTTCTTTAAAAAATAACCTCCAAAGAAAGAGAGAAACACAGAAACCTATCAACTGATAGCTAATTGGAATCATCGCGTATTGTGCTGCCCCCCTGCTC
>JBAMJV010012927.1:0-53205 GCA_037951105.1 Echinarachnius parma
GTATATGAAATTACTGTCTAGTTTGCAATACATTTTGATTGCTTTTCTCTGTTTTGTTTCAGCTAAAGCTGCCCGAGCAGCAGCCCTGAAAGCAGCAGAGGAAGCTGCAGCCTCCGCAGCGGCAGCAGCCGCACCAGTCCCTGCACCTGCCCCTCTGCCACCCACTGCAGCTGTCATGCCCATTGTCCCTCCAGTACCCTCTGTGACTGCTCCACCACTACCAGGACTAGCCTTGGCTGCCCCAGTGCCCTCCCAGCCTACAGTCTCAGTCCCTGCTGCATCGGTGGCAGCTCCCGTTGTACCAGGGATCAGCCAGCCCACCATGATGCCAGGGATGCCAGCACCGATGATGGTCACCCAGCCACAGCCAGGAGCCACGGCTGCCCAGGCAGTTATGGCCCCACAGATGGTGAGGATGCCGGTGATGCCAGGGGGTGTCTTTCCTCCCTTCATGGGCTTTGGGCAGATGGCACCCCAGGGGTACAGGTTCCCTCCTGGCTTCATGCCGGGCCAGCCGCCACCCATTGGTGTCCCCCCACCAGGAGGTATGATGCCCCCAGGAGGCTTGGCGCAGGCGTTGCGCCCACCTATCCCATCAGTCAGCCAGGCAGCGAGTGCAGAGGGAACGTTCAAGGAAGCTCAGAAGCCACAGCCGAGCAGCACATCTGCCCTTGCTGAACAGAAACCAGAGGTCAAACTGAGTGTGGCAAACACCATGCCAGGGTTCCCACCAAACCTGGTCAGCCAGCCTTCTCTGGTCATGGCAGGCGGCATGCAGCCAAGGTTCAACATTCCAGGTTTGCCTCAGGGCCTTCTTATGAATCCGGCTGGGATGATAACTGCACAAAGGATGCCCCCTCCCAGACCAGGTCTCTACCAACAGCTGCCACCCGCATCATCTGTAGCAGTTACTGCTGCTAATTCAGCAGCAGCAGCAGCAGCAGCTGTGCGCCAGCTTCAGCCATTGCTTAATAGTGCAGGCATGCTTGCTTTAACACCGCAAGCCTTAGAGTCCATCAAGAAAGCGGTTTCAGAGGCAGAAAATAAATCCAATCAACCTCTCCGAGGGATTTTGAAGTCTCCAAGAAGCCAGCCAGGGCCCCAGCCCATTCAGATAAGACCCGGTCAAATACCAAGCCTTATAGGTCTCCCAGGGACATCCTCCCTCCTTGGACCTGGTGGACCCAGGATGATGGGCATTGCGTCTCTACCAGGTATGCATCCTCCAGATAACAAGCAGCCTGGTGGAGAAGGCAAAGATGCACCAGCAGTAGGACAGGCGGACAGGCACAACAAGCCAAATCTACCAGAGATGGGAGGAAGGATGGGTCCACCAAGACTTGGATTTACGGACCAGCCAGGCCCTCCTCGTCGGGTTCCCACCCCTGGGAGCAATGGACCTCAAGAAGAGGAACGAGAATCACCTGAATCAGAAGATGGCCTAGATGGGATACCAAAGATGTATGGAGAAAGAGCGAAGAACAGGCCAGAGCCAGCTGGTCTAAGACCAGGTATGTTAGGAATTAGGCCAAACCTGCCAGGTATGCCTGGTGTAGGACCCAACATGCGCGGCATGAGACCGGATATGCCTGGGATGAGACCAGAAATGGCAGGTCTCCCTAGATTCAGACCCGTTGGTCCTGCAGGGATGCAACCGCCTCAAATGAGACCAGAAATGGGAGATGTCAACCGATTTGCAGGTCCTGCTCTAAGGATGATACGGCCGATGTTAGGTCAACAAATGATGCCAAGGGGACTTCTTCCAGGCATGCAGATGCGGGGAGGACCACCTATGCCGAATATGCTCCCTGGACCACCCAGAGGGCTCCCATTTCCCAACAGTGGTATGAGAATGCCTCACATGGGAATGCTACGACCTGGTATGCCACCACCACCACCAGAAGGCCAGGGATTCCCACCACCTCCCAGACAGGCTGCTCCTCGACCAAATCTAGGATTCCCGACAAACTTTGGTGAGCCAAAACCACCAGAGCAAGACATTCCTCCCTTGATTTCTGATAAACCAGAGGGACCAAACGGTGATGAGGATCTTAGAAGACCCAGTGGAGCTCCAACACGCTGGGGTAAGGAAGAAGGAAACAAGACAACTTCTCGCTGGCAGGATGCTGGACCACCTGATTGGAGAAACAGGAATAGAGACGGGAATGAACCAAGAGATGGGCCTCAGGGACCAGGCTTCTCCAGAGATGTAGACATGAGGATCACAGAGAGTCCTCGTGATAGGGACTTCCGCCGACAAGACAGAGATCGCCAGGACAGGGATTGGAGACGAAATCGGGATGAACGACAATTCCCTCGTGACCGTGATGAACGCTCCCAAGTACAAGATCGAGATGAACGGGAAGACAGAGAGCGCAACTGGCCAGACCGCGATAGGGATCGCAACCGAGATCGTGACAGAGGCAGGGATAGAGATCGAGATCGAGGCCGAGATAGAGACAGGGATAGAGGTAGAGATAAAGATAGAGATTGGCGTGACCGTGATAGAGAGCGAGATAGCAGGCGTGATAGAGATCGAGAAGGAGGACGGGACGCTTCGCCAGGCGAGCTTCCACCGTGGAAGACCCAGTTGCTGCCTAAAGCTCATCCTCCTGGATCCCAAGAAGACCAGAGTTCCAAGGAAGAAGCTACTGTTCCTGATGCTTCAGCATCCGCACCTGGCCTTCCACAGGAAGCTATAACGCAGAAGTCTGAAAAGCCTCAAGGGCCCCCCATCCAACCACTGATGGAGCCAGATGCACAGCCCATGGCACAGAGCGAGGATAGTTATGAACCGGACCAGCCTACGGATGACGCAGAGCCAGATATGCCTTCAGGGTCAATTCCTCCTTTGATGCCGACTCCTACAGAACCAGCGGCTATCCCTGCAATGCTGCCATCTTCTGCAGAACCTGCTATGTTGCCCTCTCCTGCAGAGCCTGCCCAGGCTATGGATGCTCCAGGAGATACTCCGCCTACAACAGCTATGCCAGACGAGCCTGCTCACCCCAGTACTAGTACTCACCCAGAACCAGAGGCACCCTTTATTGCACCAGAAGCACCCTTTATTGCGCCGGAAGCACCAAGTGAAGCGGAGATCCCAGAACCACATGTTGGTGCTCCAGCGCCGGTCGAGGCATCCACTATGGCTTCTGAGCCAATCCCAGCAGAGACTGTTCCACCAGAACAGGAGCAAAATGAACCGGAAGCAGGACAATCAGAGGCAATTGAACCAGAAGATCCCTGAAATACAGCTCGTGAAAGCAAGGGTATCCTGCAAAGGCAGTGTCCCTTACCTAAGTTTTAATAGTTCATGTGTTTTCAGATTGTCGACAAATTGTGCAAATATTGGCGCAGGTTTTCTCAAAATTGTAAGGTTCAGAGACCCCATCACCCCCAAAATGCCAATATTCCTAATTGATTCTATTTCACCATTTATTTTAACTTAATGTGTGTTTCATACTGTGGTGTCAAACTGATTGTATTACAAAGGCCTTTTTCTAGCAAGTTGGTAGAAATGATGATTTTTTAAATTAAAACATTCTTAGTGCCAAAGTATCACCTTATCATGTGTGTCAATTTAGATTCAAGTACTTATGTCCTAACATGTGGTAAAGAAATAGCATAAATATATCTGTGATGTTGGTCTCTCAAGAAAGTTCATGTTACAGCGGAACCTCATTATAACGAGGAATTTGAGTCAATCAGGTATCGGGCTAAAAAATAAGAACAAAAAAGATTGGACCTGCAAAATAACTTTTTGATAAGAAGATTTTGTAATATCAGAGCTCTTTATAATGAGGTTTCCACTGTATGAGAAAAAAGAAGTCAATGCCTTCTGGCAAAGTCAGGATATGAAGAGTAATGGCATTATAATTCAATATGTCGTGGAATTCAGTATTATTTTAACAGTAAGGCTCCAGCTAGGTATCTACTATCTGGCATGAATCATGCTTATGAGTTGACGTTTACCAATTATGTCCTTAGAGAGAAAATGTGTCACCTTGGAATGGTTTATGCATTGTATGCAATAATGAAATTTTGAATGAAAACAAAAATCTGGGCCCCGTTGCAGAAAGATATACAATCTAATTGTAAGTTACAATTAATTGTTAGTCAGATCATGCAACTAAATGCGTGAATCTGATTGGTTTAACTGCACAAATTTTCTGCCTACAATTGTAACTTACAATCGATTGTATCTCTTTCTGCAACAGGAGACCCAGGTATCATTATATTTACACCTTGTATGTGGCATAACATACCATCTGCCACTATTTCCCTGCCATGTAATGCTATATAGTATCATGGAAGTCTATGTGGTAATAAAAGAACAATCAGGATAAAATCAGAATAAAAATTACCCATTTTCCTCTGTTAAGCAGAAACTGTCAAATCATGTGCATATTTAGCAGGTGAAACCGGGTTCCAAGATGATGATGAATTCAGAGAACATTTCGGAGACAAGCGTCCCCTTTTCCGGTCGAGGAAAAGTAGGCAAACTTTTATGAAAGTGCCTCAGAAAGTGTAAAATCAAGGAAAAGATCAGAATTTTGATTTCAGAGGAGAGATATCATTTGTAGGATGATTGTTCATGTTGTAAAATACAGTTACATTTATTGTTTTGTTGTAATCTTATTGTTTTACTGACTCATAGATATCATGTAAAAAATAATTGCTTAAACAAATTACGGTAAGTTGAATTCTGTATTCAAATATTATGGTGAACATTCTAATGGACATACTAGCAAACCCAAGTATGGAACCTTTCCTAAAATTGCTTCATGGTGTGAACTACATTAGTTGGGGGTTAATGCGAACCTTGCAGTTTTGAGAAAGCCTGCATTTCAAATGCTGTAACATGATCTGTGTAACAGAAAAAAGTACTTTGCTTCAAGTGCAAATAAAAATAGTATTTTTAATTTTTTAAAGAAACAATACTCCGGTGTGTACCAGTGAAGTGCAGTCATTCTACCATTGTTCATTGTAGTTTGGGGCCATGTTTGATACGAGACTTTGCCGTCTGGTGTGAGTCTTCAGAAGTACAGTGGAACCTCGTTGTAATGAGGTCATTGGGACCATGAAAATTACCTTTATAAAGTACCTCTTTATATCAGAGTATCAATGAATCAATCAAATGAATAAATACAAATGAATCTCTTTATATCAGAGTCAAAAACCTAAGATTATAAAGTGCTAGGACCAGACAAATTACCTTGTTATAAGAGGTTTTTTTAAATTTTATATCAGATCTCTTTATAAGGAGGTTCCACTGTAGTGGCATGTGCCCTTCCGTTTAATCCTCCCTGTCTTGCACAAGCAAGCAGCCATATGGTTTATACACACATTTAGCGCCAACGGTAGGGTGAGGATTAAATGAAAACTGTTGGCAAGACTCGCAACGGATGGTAACGTCTTCTGAACAGGCCAATAGTTGTATAAAGTTATTACAGAATGTAAAGATGAATGTTGATTTTTAGGGATTTGCTTTACAAAATTAGGGATTTGCATGACTGCTGTAAACAAAAAAAAATTGCTGTTTTAAATAAGGAATGAATGTCATCGAGTAGACTGGCTTGTTGAATGATATTTCAAGCTGGGTTTTTATTAGGATTTGCATGACTTTGTAGGATGCTTGTTATATTTAGCCTTTCTATATTACTTAGTTACATAAAGGAAGATAATATATCCATACTTGAAGAAAACGAGCTGTAAAACATAATCGGCTATCAAAGCAAAATAATTTGATAACTATTGCACTCCATGTATATATAGTTCCATATAATTATGTTTATTGTTTAGGTTTAAGATTACAGTAGGTGAAAAGTTTAAGTGTACATGTAGTTTAGTTTAGTGTGGTATCTCATCACAGTATAACTGTGAACAAAATAATTTGAGTATGTATATGACGGACCCTTATTTTTTTTTAACGAAAGCTTCAAACTGAAGCCCAGTAATGAAATAGGTCTTAACTAAGGCCCATCGCTGGACCACAAAGGCTTCAAACAGAAGCCCACCGTTGGACCACTAAGGCTTCAAACAGAAGCCCAACGTTGGAACAGATCTCAACTGAGATCCAACGTTGGAACCGGTCTTAATTAAGGCCCAACGTTGGAGTACCAAGGCTTCAAACAGAAGCCCAACGTTGGATCAGGCCTTAACTAAGGCCCATCGTTGGACCCAAAGGCTTCAAACAGAGGCCCAACGTTGGATCTGGCCTTAACTCAGGCCCAGCGTTGGACCTCAAAGGCTTCAAACTGAAGCCCAACGTTGGATCCAAAGGCTTCAAACAGAGGCCCAACGTTGGATCTGGCCTTAACTAAGGCCCATCGTTGGACCAAATCATCTGAACTTTTGTCTATATGGACAGGTAACCAGTTTGGTCTCTAACGTAGACCAAATGATGAAAGCATATTTAAGTGAATTATTTTTTCCTTGTGTTGATGTTTAATTATTGTGTTATCAGTTGTATATTATCAGTGCACATGCTAATTGTTCAATGACAAAATTAGTTGTAACCACCCAATTGTGACAAACAAAAGTAATTGAAGTGATTTCCTTTTCCTTACTGAGAATCAAGCAAGATCATGGAGTAACAAATCTGTTTTGATATATTTTTTCTTTTCCTTTTTTGCAAGAGAATATACTCTTTTTGTCACATTGGATGATTATGATTATTTTTGCCTACTAATCTTGATGGAATGCAGAATATGTTCGAGTTGCTATATATTGTATAAAGAACCCCTTCATGACTTTTCACCCAATTTTGCATTGTGAGATGCTTTTCATTACATTGGGAGAGAGGGTAGATAGTAAAACATTTGGTGTTAAAAAAGGGGAAAAGCTTCAAAATGTTCTGGTTTTACATGATTTGTATCTTATTCGGCTTGGTTGTATTAAATCTAGAGTGATCACTGAATGTTATACCTTCCTTGCATTATCCATGTTTTATATTCTCTTCAGTTGTATGGTTTATTCCACTGTCAAATATGTACTCCTAAACAGGTCGCCTCGACTCTGCAAGACCACTAAACAGGCAAGTAATGTACCTATTACAGTATTCTATAGTCTATACCCTCCGGCCGGGTTGGCCTACTTAAATATGTTAATTTGTGGGAATTTGTCACTTGGTTTATACGTTTGTATACCAAGTCAGAATACAGTATAGAGGTTTGGGTTTTAAAGTGATCCATTAACAATGGTCCAATTCAACCAAATAACCTAGAGCTATCCAATTCTCTTGTTTGGCTTATCATAACATAAGAATTATATGTACATGGGTTTGGGTTTGTCAAATGTCTCCCTGATTATGGAGATATTTATAGTCAAAATCATTGGGCAGCAAGTGATAAAATCAGACAGATTTGCAGTCTCATTCTCGTTCAATCTAACACTAATTTATAGTCAAAATCATTGGGCAGCAAGCGATAAAATCAGGCAGATTTGCAGTCTCATTCTCGTTCAATCTAACACTAATTTTGTTATAGTCCTAAATACAATTGATTCTTAAAATGAAGGCTAATGGATCACATGAAGGGAAGCCAAATGCTTGCATTTTTGCTTACTATTACTAATTAGTGAATAATTCCTGTAGCATCTAGTATATGTGCCCTACGGCATCATTCATGATGGAAATAATCTTTTTTAGACCACTATCATGTTTTGAATGACCACTGGAGGCTGCCAAGTTTTCCAGGTCTACCGTATAAAAATGGCATGAACAAAAGCAGGATACATTATCACTGTCGAGTCTGCTGCGCCATTTATATCATTGGTTACGAAACCCACCTTTATTCATGTACTCTCGAATAAAATTCCATATGGTAATAGAGCTATAGTTCAAAAACATGGCAGCATCCAGTGCTCAGTCAGAACAGATAAAAAATCTCCAAAATATTGATATTATTTTACTTATTAGTGATACCCAAGATAAAATATACAACTAAAAGTGGCAGGAATTATGCACTTGTCGGGTACAGTAAGCAAAAATGCCAGCGTTCGGTTTTACTTTAACGGAGTAGAGGCCAGTCAGGCCACTTATGGACATGGGGAAATGAAGTTTCAGGCATGGTGCAGCATAGACCAGGCAACGACAACCCCCTTGAGCATGCAGGGTGGGGGCCGATATCTTTTGCCAGAATATTGTAAATTCCACTTGTTATCTAACAAGCAAAATAAATAGGAGGGGGGGGGGGGGGGGGGTGAGGGTTCCTTCAATACCAACGTACAGTCAACCTGGCTTGGTGGTCTCCCCCCCCCCCCCCCCCCCCCCCCCGGGGGGCACTCAAGACATGTATAATGTAAGACGGTTATGTGCCACTTAAAAGAACCCCGTTTTCACACCCGATTGCCGCTCTAAAGATGCCCGATTTTCAAAAATTGACGCTCCATAGACCCCCGGAATGACTTGGCTAGGTAGTTGAGTAGCGCCAAGTCCATTATTCTTCTTCTAGTCAGCTCCTTGGACCACCATTTGAGGGTTTCCGTAGGTCTTTGGTAGCTCCATAGTTTTAGTCTGCTCCTTAGACCCCTTAACTCCCGTTTCAGGGTTTTTGTAGCTCCAAAGACCCTATATTTTGTTTTGAAAAGCATATGGGAAAGCTATAGCTCCACCCCTACCCCCTGCAGAGTTTAAACAATGCTAATATTCAGGCAAAATCACATATTTGGGCTAAACATATATCTAAACCAATTGTTTGTTGTTGTTGTTGTTGTTGTTTTTTTTTGGGGGGGGTGGCTAATTCTTATTGTCAAGAACAGGAAGGTATACATTCAATTGGGTATTGCTAGTATGCTCCATGCCCATGGGCAATAGTACCAGGTGGTGTTTCACAAAGGTGAACTTAAAATTATGGTAGGCCGTTCATTTGTAGGCTTGGAAAAGAATATATTCAAAAGCAAAAAAAAAATTACCGGTATATCAATTACTTTGACGCTCCTTGAATCAAAATGTATAAACAAATTTCTTTTTAAATGTAACTAATGGTTCAACCTTTTAATCTTTGTGAACCCCCCTCCCCCTCCCCTCCCCCTCCCCTCCCCTTTCCCAGAGTGTCACATTGTGTCGGACATGACTCCACTCTATAATTTGCCATTTATTATTATGTCTGGCAAACCTCGGGCTTTTTAGGTTGCAAGGAAAACTATTCTCTTATTTGTGAGATCCCCCCACCCCTTATTTTCCTATTTGTGAGGGTGGCAGTGAATGACCCAGTTAAAAATCCTCTCCATAGGCAACATAAATGGGTGGGTACCAGTGCTATACATTTATGCTCTTTTTAATGAACTCGCAAGCATGCATGCGACCATCCACTCACACATACAGGTACGTATATACATGGGGGCGTTTCACAAAGATCCCCAGTAAAACTTAGTTGGACAAATCTTGTAATGATTATTATTTTGTTATTTTACAAAGAAAATAATTCCTTTCCATAATTTTTAACTTGGGTGTTTAGTTAGACTTTGGATCTTTGAAAAATACCCCCACGGTCTCTACCCACCCAAAAATAATCTACTACAATGAATCCTCCATATAATTAAAGGGACTTGGTAACATTGTCCAAATCCTCAAAATAAAATTTTAATTCTAGCGGTTCCCTCATACCTTGTATTCGTATTAACAATAAAATCATGGGACAGGTTTCGGTTTTTCAAATTTCCCTTTCGTTACAAAGATATGTACGATCAAAGTGTTCAGATAAGAAAAACTCCGGGCGAGTTTTTCATCCCTGTACAAAGTGAATGCAGTGAGTTAGTGAATATCACCCAATATCACTTTGCATTTTCGCTCATTACTTGGCCATGCAATGTCTATTTGACTTGAAATTTTCACACAATACCCTGTGGACATATGAGATAACAGCACTATACATTGCATCAACCATTCATCACTTTTTGCACATGCCAACAAAGTTACTAGATCCCTTTAAGAGCTTGGAACCATGGAATCACCTCGTTTGTACCAAGAATCACCTCGTTAGAATAGGTTTGGTTATATCAGAGCTCTTTACACAGAGGTTTCACTGTACATACAAAGAAAGAAGGAATTCAATTTTGTTTTCTGTGCACGTTTAATTCAACAAGACAACTTCTGTGGATAGGTAGTCGTACTACATAATCTAACATTTAGCAAAAGTGAAAACAAAGTTGAACTTGTCTTGGGCAATGGGGATTGGCAGCAAATTTACTTGAATAAAGTGTCTTTTTTTTGTTTGTCAAGGACAGGAAGGTATACATTGCGGGTTATTGCTAGTATGCTCCCTAGTATACAAGTAGGTAAGATCTACCTATGACCATGGGTAATAATAGCACCAGGGGTGTTACACAAAGATCCCAACCTAAAATTTGTAGGCTTTAAATAAAACGTTCAAAAGCATGTAGTAATAATATCAATGTTTTTATTAAAATGTATGACTTAAAAAAAAAACTTTTCAATAATTTTACAAAGAAACTAACGGTTTTCCATAAAAGGTCAAACTTTGAATCCTCAGAGATGGGTTGATACCAGTACTATTAGTATACATTTACATTTATATTCTATTGCACTCACAAGCACACACACATACATGTACAAATATACATGGTCTCTCCCCCCCCCCCCCCCCCCCCCGCCCCAACAAAAAAAAAAAAACAGCAAAAAAAAAAGCAAATCTACCACAGTGGAACCTCCTTATAATGAGGAGATTAGTACCATGACAACATGGCTACTGTAAACGTTATTTTTAGCGCGATTAATATTTCGTGATGAGCGACACATTCGCGTGAGTGAAACCCGCAAAAATTAATGCACCGCGAACATTACCACGTTTACAGTATATCGGAGCTCTCTTTATACTGAGGTTCCACTGTACATTGTTCATACAAAGAAAGGAATTCAATTTTTTTTCTGTGCACTTTTTATTCAACGACAATTTCTGTGGATAGGTAATCATATTACATAATCTAACATTTAACAAAAGTGAAAACAAAGTTGAACTTGGCTTGGGCAATGGGGATTGGCAGCAAATTTACTTTAGTTCCTGAATAAACTAAGTGTCTTTTTTTATCGCTAGTTTACCAACATGACAGGCAAACCTCGTTTTTAAAACAATACTTGTTACAGTAAGACTGTGCATGTGGATTTCTTTTCCTGGTCTTTCCTGGTCACAAGTCCCTTGTGCATTCATTGTTACAATTTTACTAGACAAATAGACTGTTTTAGTGATTCAACATCAATTTCTTAAAATATAGAGTTGCAATGGCCCAATTCCCCCGACATGATATCCATACATAACAGTGCAATTTGTAACAAATATAACACAAAACTGATTATAATTTTTTAAAGTCTCGCTAAGACGGCCACTAGGTGACTGCTGTAGATTGTAACGCATTTATCTACTTTATAGACTCAATTGAACATGACATGTTCTCCATATTAACAAGATTAGTACTTCTCACAAACAATCATAAGCAGTTCTCTTTAGATAACGGACTCATTATAAATTCTCATCTTTCTTTATAAACATTTATCCATTGTCTTTAGGAGTAAAGACAATGGTACAGCTATGCAGTGCACATATAAATCTTTTTATTACCTTACAGACAAAATTGTTCTACAAAAATAATGAAGATCACCCTCATACCGAACATTTGGTTCTATAAACGTATAAACATGTACTTTAGCGGAAGTGCGGTCCAGGGTTGGACTTAATTTAATTCCAAATAACATTAGACATTCTTAATTCAAATTTTGTCTCAATAATATGGATGAGTCAAGCTTGGAACAGATTCTAAACCTAGATTCAAAAGCATGGATAAAATTTGATCAACTATTCAGAAATTGTCTCTACTTAAATGGGTACTCCTGTTAAATGGGTAAAAATGTATGTTTCATTACATTTAGAAAATCATTGACCCCCGATTACAATTAAGATGCAATTTTGATTTTTACATTTAAGTGAGGCTTTCATTTGCTATTTTTTTGAAAAATGTGCAAAAGTTTACCTAATTAAGCAATTGTTTAATTCTGAAATAATGTTACAAAGTAGTTTTGGAATGTGACCGAGCCCAACCCTGGAGTGGTCAAATGCAGTGATAGGCCTACATTTACATACAGGAGTGAATTTTTACACAATCTCTTTGATATATATACTTTTCTCCATGTCGGCCGTGATGATTCAAAGGGGAGAAGCTAGTCAAGCCTTTGTGATGCCAATGACTCCACAAGCCAGCCTGCCTCCAGCGTGGCCGGTAGTCTTGCTGTCATCATGGCCGCCCCTGCCGAGATCATCCTCTCCTGCATGCACCTATCAGAAAATAAGAAAAAATAGGATACAATTTGTATTCACAATAAAATCATACATATTCAATTCAAAGAGGATATTCTAGTCAAGTCTTCATGATACAGTGGAACCTTGTTATAAAGAGGTCGGATGTAACAAAACCCTCTTTTAACATGGAAATGTTGCTGGTCCCAACTCTTTATATTGCTTTGTTTTTTTACCCTGATATAATGAGAAACCTTATATAACAAGGTAATTTTCATGGTCCCGAGGACCTCATTATAACAAGGTTCAACTGTACCGCATGTAAGACTGCATCAAGCGATGCCTAAACTTTAAAGGGTAGTCTTGCTTGTCTTTTGGCCGTCCCGGGACAAGATCATCTTCTCCTGCATGCACCTAGGAGAGAGAAAAAACAAAAACATTAATTAGTAACATTTATATTCACAATAAAATCATACATATTCAATTCCAAGAGGAGAATCTAGTCAAGCCTTTGTGATGCCAATTACTCCACATGCCAGCCTGCCTCCAGCGTGGCCGGTAGTCTTGCTGTCATCATGGCCGCCCCTGCCGAGATCATCCTCTCCTGCATGCACCTACATGTACCACAAAATAAGAACCAAATTTATGTAATTCATATTTTCAATTAATTACATTGTATTCATAGAGAATGTACTAAAGCCATTGTTAGAGCGATGACGCCACACACATGCAAGCCTGCCTCCAGCGTGGCCGGTAGTCTTGCTGTCATTGAAACCACCCCTGCCAAGATCATCTTCTCCTGCATGCACCTAGGAGGAAATAAGAACAAAACATTGATAAATATTACAAATGAAATGATTTTGGACTCCGGAGTAAATTTTAGTCAGTCTTTTTTATACCACATGCAAGCCCGCCTCCAGCATTGCCAGTCTTGCTCAACTCATGGCCGCCCCTGCTAATATCGTCTCCTGCATGCCACTAGGACAAGTTAGGAACAAAACATTGCTAAATATTCACAGTTGAATAGAGGTGATTCTCGTCAGGCACTTGATACCGCATACAAGCCCGCCTCCAACCTGGCCTGTAGTCTTACTTGTCCACTCTCAGTTGCACCTTGTCACAAGTTTACAATCTCATGACAACTGCAGTAACTTTTAGATCTATACAGAATATTTTAAACATTGCATTTTTGGTTTACTGTTCATAAATTTTCGTCTTCAATAACAATAACTCTTTCTTCAGGATAGAACAATAAACAGTTGTGGCATTGTTGGTTTACTATTCATAAATTTTATTCTTCTGTAACAATAACTATTTTCTTCAGAATAGACTGCCTAAACAGTCCATCAAGGTCACTGATTTTACACCTTTTTTTACAATGCAATAGAGAAATCACCAACATAACAAAGTCCTAGGGACCTGTACAATGTGTGATACCGGAATAGGCATGCCAAGATGTAAACCCTTTCCCCATTTTTCACCTAAAAGGTTGATGAAGAAAAGGTTTTCTAGTGCAAATATGAGATTTAACTATAAGAAGTACATGTAACTAAGGATACACTGAATAATTTCATGAAAGCAAAATAGAAAACGGAAAAAATCAAATAAAATATTAATTAATTTATGACCTTTTTTGAGAATTTAGAAATGGTTTCAATTTTTTGTACTCACACCTTGAGAATCCAAAAGTTGAAGATTTTCTTTTCTAATTGGAAGTAGAATAATGAACAAACTTTATTAAGAAAAACACATGTATTCTGACCTTTTAAAACAACAAATACAGTGGCCAACGCTGAATGGGGTAGCATTTAAAGGGGTACACCTTTTAAAAAGTAGGATTTGACCAAACATTTCTTACGTTATCGTCACCACTTAATCGGGTTCACCTGTTAACGAGGTAAAATATACCTTGCAAATGACTACCCAACTAAAATATCTATATTCTATAAACATGTACTTACCACGAGTGAGCGTCCAATGATGGACTGTGGGCCGCTAAGAGACAGGAGTCCGTCGGTGATGTTCACTGCTGCGTTACCATTATCACCAGCAACAATGTTGCCAAGGTCACCTACGTGCCTACACATAGTTGGAGTTGAAAGAGAGGGATAATATCAAATTCAAAGATATGTAACCGGATATAGCACAACCCTGCACTTGTCGGTAAAAATCAATATGTAGATTTTCATACCATTAGAAAGGCCTCGTCACAAGCTTTCATTTCATGCTTTGTTCTAACAAATCGGGTCAATAATAGGCGAAAACATGATTGTTTCAATTTTACAATCATAAGTCTTTATTATGTGAACCTATAATGCCAATTTCTTCAATACACAATTTACCGACAAGTGCAGGGTTTTGCTATAGCCAGTCACATATGAGTGAGTTCTTTGCCTGATGGTCACCTAACGCTCACTTTATGGTTCAAACAACCTTAATTTTGTTTAATATTTTTGGTTTGGTTATAATGCAAACCAAAAAGACTAGACCATCAGTGCAAAGTACAAAATGAGACATACACAAGTTTATTTTGTTTTATTAGAATCATTTACACAAAACTTATTTATTGGTTCCTTTTATTTCAGCCATCAACAATTCTTTTTGGACCAAAAAATGTGAAAATTCAAGAAGTTGGGCCCATAGCAAAAAAGCTAACGTGGAGCACTGCATAATAATAATGATTTTCTTTCCAAAGTTCAAAGGTCTAGTCTAAACTACATGTATCCTGTACCTGTTAACATCTTCTGGTCCACCATGCTCCTTGCCGTTTGGGTTGAAATGACCACCAGCAGAAATGCAACCTGTGTGCAGATAATTTAAAAATGCATTACAGTACAAAATTATGTATTACACTGACCGTTCATTTTTTTCGTTAAAGGGGCCCTGCAAACCAAATGCATGTTGTATTAGTGTACACATTCAATATTTGTAAATGGTTTGACCTAAATATGTTTTGTATATTTGTAAACATTTAATCATTTATTTTTCTCCATGTTGCTAAGCCCCACCTCCTAAAAAAAACCTCCAGAGCAAATTCTATTGTTGACCTGTTGTGACATCATCTGTCAATCACTGGTCAGCTACCATGAGATTAACAAAAGATGAAAGTACTAAAAGAACATCCACACAAAAGCATGCCCTGCATACCTCCATGCAATAGCTTAGACAGTGCTTTTCTTCTGACATAGCAACAGCTATTGAACTTGAAGGTGTTTGAGTTGGTATTCTATTCAACCGTGTGATGCTATTGTGATTAGGCACTCAGCTTAGGGTGAAGGTAACTTCTTTGTAACTGAGTAGTGAATGGCTGATGATGTCACAACAGGTCAGCAATAGAATTCTACTCTGGAGAGATTTTCAGAAGTGGGGGCTTCACAATATGGAGAAAAATAATTACTAAAATGTTTTAAAATAAACAAAATATGTTTGGGTCAAATGGTTTGCAAATAGTTGATGTGTACACTAATAGAGACGAACAGAAGATAACATGCGTTTAGGTTTGCCTGGCCACTTTAAATGGATAGTTAAGATTTAGTTTCGAGGGGGAGAATCAATCAATATTTTTGGGTGATGTAATGAGAATCTATGTTAAATAAGAAAGAGGACATAATTTTAAAGACAGAATCAACTTTGTTTGATCAAAATCGCTTCAGAAACGGCTGAAATATCCATAAATATGTTTGATTGGAATAAATGTTGGGGGCCAACTTTTATTCAACAATTTTAAATATTTTTAAATCCTACACATTTTTGAAAGTATACTTAATTGTTTTTTTAATTTGTGTGAGTGAAATTTGTTGATGTCACTAGAAAAAAAAACATTATCTTCATGAACATTACACATACAAAATAATGTTCATTCTACTAACCAGTGCCATGACAAAAAAATATATCTGATTATTCACAAATGTGTAAGAATCTAACAAGATTCCACAATAAAGGGAAACTAAAGACAAGTAATTGTTTCTAACACAAAGAGAAGCCTGAACATTTGCCTCACTTTATCATGCAAAAAAAAAAACCTTCATGTGTGGGAAAATTATTTCTTCACCCGTAGAGCAATGATCATAAATATATTTTCTACACTACACATTATTGGACTAATTAATTTGGCCCCATGACAGCTTTCAGAACAAAAACCTGTTTTCAAACATCCAAAGAACAGAACTGCTAATTGGCATTTCATCTCAGATAGCAGAAGACATGTTTACCTATAAAATTAGATAGCAGCATGATTGCATGAACAATAAGAGTTCACCGGTATTTCATGCACATCCATCAGTGGCATAGCCATGGTCAAACCAGAAGAGTGACGGGGGGGGGGGGGGGGGTATTCAATCAGGGTCCCCATTCAATGAGCAGAATGCATGCTAGAAACTTTTTTTTCTTCATGGTTTTAAGCAGATAAGTTTATGAAATTTGTACTTGCTGGCTACCAGAACTTAGTGGCCCGAAATTAATTTGTTTGTTGTAATTAGGCTAGTTTGATGCATAGAATTTTTTTTTTTACCAGCACTGATGTTAAAGGGAAATTTGCCAGTAGTGGTTAACGCCCAACACACACAAAATGAAATGTACGCTCTTATTACCAATCATGTGAAAGAATATGTTTTTACTAATACGGGATGATACAAATTTGGCTTGGAAACCACCTACTAATTGATATATTTGGTAAATTATAAAGCTATCTGCTGCGGATTGATATCTCGCCGATGGTTGTATGTTGATATCCAGCCTTGTGCAAACATGTTAATCCTATGGCAAATGCGCACATGGTAATTCGCACGAGCGAATCGCTCGAACGAGCGTATCTATGTGGCCAGCGCAGACGGGCCAAACTGACGTTGAATTTAGGCTCAATGTCAGCGGCTTTCATAAACGTTTTAACTTATATTTATTTTCCACTACTGGCATTTCCCTTTAAGTCCTACATAATAATGCATTTCTTTATTTGTTCTCCATACTGGGGGGGGGGGGGGGGGGGGGGAGGGAGGGGGAGAGGCAAGTAAAATCAAATTCAGACAATCAGCTATGTTTGTCACCACCATTCATTAATGTACATCCACATGTATAACAAGTCCCTGTCCTTTGATTCTGGCCCCTATGTCAATATTTGACTCTGTTTATATATATTTTAAGCAGGTACATGTACGCCAGAAATAGCCGAATCACTGAGCAGTCTTGAATACACATGCAGTACTTGGTAATTGCACTAGCTGTCCCACATACTAAGTGTATGCACAATACGTGTGGGCTATCAGCACATTATCCATGCCTCGAAATTGATGCTCATTGGCCCTTTGGATGGGATCACTGCCAAAATGTTGTTAATTTAAATGCAATTTTACCATCAAATGGTCAACAAAAAATTACAATATATAACATTTTTCTATTGACATTTTGGGCGGGTAGATTTTAGATTAATTTGGTGAAGAATGGGGGATATTTATTTGTTTGGGACCACCATGAAGTTTGGGTTTACTTCGTTTGAAATATCTTGGGTGGACCTTATAGACAGGGTTTAACTGAACATATAACCTGTCTATAAGGATAAGGTCTATAAGGATCACCCGTTTTGTTTTTAGGGGGTGGTCTTTTTAGGCAGGCTTGACTGAACATGTGTCTTACCATTGGTGTTATCTCCAAACTCATGGATGAGGAAGCAAGTTTTAACTTAACATTTATCACCTCTCTGTAAAGACCACCTGTTTTGTATTTGGGGTGGTCTTTATAACCAGGTTTGACTGAACATGTCTCACCATTTGTGTTATCTCCAAACTCATGGATGAGGAAGCAAGTTTTAACTTAACATTCATCACCTCTCTGTAAAGACCACCTGTTTTGTATTTGGGGTGGTCTTTATAACCAGGTTTGACTGAACATGTGTCTTACCATTGGTGTTATCTCTAAATTCATGGATGAGGAAGCAAGGTTTAACTGAACATATAACCTGTCTATAATAATAATGTTTCAATTTATATAGCGCCTAATATGATTGATAATCATCTCTAAGCGCTTTACAATGATCATATTACATGGATGAGGAAGCAAGGTTTAACTTAACATTTTACACCTGTCTATAAAGACCACCTGTTTTGTATTTTGGGTGGTCTTTATAGGCAGGCTTGACTGAACATGTGTCCTACCATTGGTGTTATCTCCAAACTCATGGATGTGGAAGCCATGTTTGCCTTCTGACAGGCTGGTCACCTCTCCTGTTACAGTCACCTGTTGGATGACAGAAAATATTTAAAGATGATCTCAATATAAGTGAAAGGTTACCTAATCCTAAACCTATTCCGTAAGAATTTTTAATATAATCCTACTCTCTTATTATCACTAAACAATTCTGAATTCTGATTTAGATAGTTAAATGAAATTTAAATACACCTAATGGGAGCACCCAAGTCGCATAATGTAACAAATTGAAAAAATAATGCACCCCTTTTCAGGTCTTGGCCAATTTTCAGCAGAAATTTGTGAATTCATTTTTATAGAACGCATGCAAGGATATGCCATGTGGGTTTCAAAATTACATCAAAGTAATAAAATGGTTAGCTTAAAGGGGTAGTTTAGTTTTGGTAGAGAGGGCGCTGCACATCACAATTTTTTTGTGAGGTAATGAAAAACTGAGTGTCGAATTTGAGAGAACATACAATTTTAATGGCAGAATAAACTTTATTTGGTCAAAATCGACCCAGAAACGGCTGAAATATCAATAAATATATCTGATCTTATAATTATTTTGGGCCCAAATAATTAGATGATTTTTAGAAAATTTTTTTTTAAATGCTTGCACTTTTTCAAAAATTTTCAAAAGCGTTTTTTAAATAGTTGTTGATGATCTCTCTATTTAATCATTATATCAATAAAACATCACATGCATAATTTTGTATGAAAAATGGTTGAAACCAATGCCTTTTTAAAAAGCGCCCTCTTGTGTTATAATGGCTCTTTTTGAATGATAACAGGCTTTTTACTTAGTCGTTTGTAATTTTGTATACCTTTCGAGCATGGTGGAGTTAGTTCTATTAGTTTATAATGTTACTGTGCAGGTTCTGGCTACTAAAGTTCAGCCTTACCAAAACTAAACTACCCCTTTAATGCTCATAGTTCTTATTAGTGATGAATCACTTGTAAATATTACACAGGCACCTGCAAATCAGTCCAAAGTGATATTATATTTTGTAGAGGGCTATACAAGTACCAGTATGATTACAACAACAAAAAAACTAAACCAAAAGTATGTGAGAATGCATGTGATGGGAAATGGTCCCATGAATATGTGCGTAAAATTACATGTGTCTGACTGCGAAGTCTTCTACTTTTTACTATTATACCCACCAGCACAACGACACGTGGTCGTGGAATTATCAGCCTTCACTAATATACTTCTAATACTCGCTTTTCCTTTTGCAGATAACACAGAATAGCCAAAAACATATTTTGTACATATATGGGCAATTCCAAGCAAACGCCGTGACGGTCAGAGGGTGTTTCTCACAATGAAAGTCCAAATAACTCATAAAATCTAAATATCTAGAACTAACTTTTGATATGCATCTGTAACCACTATCCTACCAATAATTTACAATAGGCAAGAAAACCAAAATTCCCAATAAATTATTAATTATGAATATCAATATCTGCCGTAACGCCGTGACGGCAAAAAGACATGGGTTTCTTACATGCTAAGAAACTAAGTCAACTCTGTGAACTACAGGAACATTTTGCACTTTTGTCACATTGATTCTTTGTACTAGACATCAAGCTAGAACATCCAAATAAAAATGTAGAAAAAATCCAATGCTCATAGTAAATATGATATCATAAATGTATCTATGCACTGTAACGCCGTGACTGTAACGCCGTGACCTCTGAATTGTACATGCTTTATATATGGGAGATATTAAAGAGATGAATAATATGATATAATTTTAATGTAGTGATCCAGAATCAATAAAGAACTAGATGAATGGGTGATATAACCAAGATGCTATTAAATGATCATCCGCATGACACAAATTTGCAGCACAGCGCCCTCTATTGATCAAAAGATCTTTTAGGACATAATTGAAATTCTTATCTATTTCAGAAGTTAGTTAATGGAACCATCAAATATTAAAACCAAAATACATACTTAAATGTAACAATGAAATACGAGACCTTTGACATCTGACCTTTGACCTTGTTTCTCAAAATAACATACAAATGTTTAATTTTTGGTCTGCACAGTGCATATTTGCAAGTGATTTGTTTCATGTAACATGATTTCAGAGTTAGTAAATGTTTGTTTTTGAATTGGTAATTATCCGAGTGACCTTTGACCTGTGCCCCAAACAGTTTCAGAAAATTGTCTTTTACCTACAGTACTCTTTCTAACATTGATTCTGGAACTTAATTGTGAGAACAAAAAACAACAACAATATTTTGACCTGTTGACCTATGACCTCCCATGACCCCATTCCCTAATCAGGTCATATACTTCACTTGACGCATACCAGTATTATTATCATGTTATCCTTCAAGGATTCTCAAACTATCTTGATAAAAATATAATTTTTGCATATTTGTTAGCTATGTGACCTTTGACCTTTGACCTCATGGACCAAAATCATATCCAATAATCCGTACCTCTAAATACATGGATTGTACAAAGTTTGAACGAAATCCATCCAACTATTGTTGAGATATTGCAAAAAAAAGAACACTGTACAGATGCACATACAGACAGACGGACATACACCCATACACATACATGACTCAGGTAACTTTGAGATGGAAACATTATCAACTGACCCTATTCATATAATTATAGCATGAGCAATGCCCAAGCATACCTACAAAAAATATCTTACACTATTTGATTATGTCTACTGTGTTATGTCAATGGGAATTCAGTAGGTAGCGTCACGGCGTTACACAAAACGTAACGCCGTGACCAAATTGATATTGATTATATTAATAAGTGGTAAAAGATAATGCTGCTATTCAGCATGCATATTATAGCCCTATGGGCTAATACAGAGAAAACAAAAAATTATTTAATTCCCATTCATATTTTTCCAGAAATATTAAAAATATATGTTTTTAGTGTAACGCCGTGACATATTAATGATTGTAAATGAGACAGTCACTGAAGCGGAACGAAGAGCGAAAATGACGAAATTGATATTTATCTGAAAAATTGAAGCAATGATCCTATCAACACTGAAAAAAAATGTTATGAAAACTCCTTTTCGCAGTTCTTTTATGCTTAATATTTAATTGAATGTTTTGTGAAAATAACTGAAAATTAATTTTTGCTATATATTAACAATAAAATAATAGTTTACAATTTTTTTTTTCAAAAACAAAATACATTTTTGGAAAGTTCAATCTTTTAGCTTTCATTTGATACCAAATTTGTTATGGTACAACGAATTTGAAAAATCAGTGGTTATGTCAATGTTTGCTTGGAATTGCCCATATGTAGTCAGATTTTACTCAGATTGGTTATCTCTATCTTTTTATTTTAAAGTAGATGTTTGAAGACTTCAGCAATACTTTTATCATAAAAGCATTATCCAAAATGTTACACTGCAGAATTGTACATCACATAACTCCATTTCAAATACATTTTTAAAAAATGAAAGATATAAGGCCAGATGGGGTTAACTAAATTGTATGCTTCTCCTCCATGTCATATATATCTAGTTAAAATTAGCAAATACCAAGGACATAACCAGTGCTCTATTTTTACCAGAGCTGAATTCCAGCTGAGCCAAGACCGTTATGCAGCACATTCCTTAGCTCTTGATATCAAATACTTCACATTATATTTCTAGCACAGGATAAAGTGTAACATAATTTTTAAGAGCTTGCAGGTCAGTAAAATGTACACACATGTATGAATCAATGTACATTGTGTACACATGTTCAACGTCATCAATTCAATCACAAGCACTCCTAATATTTAAATAAATATGATGAATTATATTGTACACATAAGGTCTTGGCTACTTAATAATTCAATTACAGTCTATTGCAGTATGTTCTGCAATGTGTCTTTTTCTACAGCTTTCCGCATACTGCAACAAACCCTCTGGGGTCTAACAACCACATACTGAATATGATCAGTAATGAGGTTGGCGGTGGCACAGCAGATTTTTTTTTTTTTTTTCCCGATCCAATCTTCCGATTTTTTCTGCATGATCGGAAATCGGCAAAAACGCTCCGATCAACCACATGATCGGCATGCCGATCCGATGATCGGTTACAGCATTAGTGAGATGGAACTCCCTACTCTAACCAGAGAGGTGGGAGACTTCCCAACTCTCTGCTCTAACTAAGGTGTTCGTACTGTGACGGAGTAAACCGGCTAATAACCAGCTGCACTAGCCAAAGAAAACGTTAGGAAGACACATTTTCAACCATTTTTGGACATTATCATTAAACATGTCATTCCTAACTCTAATTTCAAAGCTATACATTTGCAAAGGGACTTTTTTTTGCCGACAAAAAACATAACCAAAATCGTACCAGAATTTATTTTCTTACCTAAACTTGTACACGACTCAGAATTAATAGTGTGCCACAAGGGTGCCACAAGGTACAGTTACAGGGCCACTATACTTTTTGTTGTTTATAAACGACTTGCCGGAGGGCATCAAGTCCAAGTGTCGTTTATTCGCAGATGACTGTATCTTATACTCAACAGCAGGGCTCCACACTCACCTTTTTAGTCAGTGGCCCGGTCGGGCCAGTGAAATAGTTTCTTCCCCTATTCTGGTGGCCCGAAAGAAAATATACTGGCCCTAAAATTGTATTTCATGAGTAAGCTTTTTTACTCTTCAAAATATAATTCTTTCCTAATCAAACCTGTGATTACAGATGAAGCATGACATAAAAGAAAACAAGATTTTTTATTTTGTCAATGTCGGGTTGAAAATCTGCTTGCCCGATCGGGCCACCAAAATATTACTTTTACTACATTTTGCTGGCCCCAAGTGCAATTTCACTGGCCCCAGGCCAGCGGGCCAGTGCGAGTGTCGAGCCTTGCTCAACAGTATCCGGCCCAGACGATGCAGGAAAAATACAAAAGGACCTCGACACCCTTACAGAATGGCAAAACAAATGGCAAATGGACTTCAATGCCCAAAAGTGTCATGTTTTGCGCATTACTCATGCAAAAACGCCATATAAATACCAATACACACTCAACAACACTGACTTGCAAGAAACAAAGACACACACATATCTAGGAGTGGACATAACATCAGACCTAACATGGAACACTCATGTGGACAGGATTTGTGCTAAGGCAAATAGAACACTTGGTTTTTTGAGGAGGAACTTGTATGATTGTACTAGACATATTAAAGCAATGTCATACAAGACCTTAGTTTTAGATTTACTGCTCCTCTGTATGGGACCCACACACACAATTTTTGATTAATAAAATAGAAGCAATCCAAAACAGGGCCGCGCGTTTTGTAAGTGGGGATTATAGTCGTACGAGTAGTGTCACCTCGATGAAACAGAGACTGAATTTGGAAACGCTACAACAGCGACGCAAAATAAATCGCCTAACAACATTCCACGAAGCAGTTTCTGGTCGCCTCGCCGTGCCAGTGCAAACAGTCTTGCGTCCGGTCCGAAGGAGTCTCCGGAACACATCAGTAAATAGCTTCATTCCGATAAACGCCAAAAAAAACTGCTACAAATACTCCTTCATACCCCGGACCATACCTGAGTGGAACCAACTGCCGCTAGAAGTAACAACAATACAAGACAAGAACAAGTTCAAGCAAGCAATTCAACCTCAAACACACGAGCAAAGCAACCAGTAAACCAGACTCCCTTCCGCGCCAACAAGATCTGCGCAACTACCCTGCCTGGTTGGCCCCACATCTACTAGTAAATAGGTCCAGTTAACTGGACCATTTACACGCAACATATAGGAAAAAGCGTTAGCATCGACATACCCAGCTGATGCCATCTACCGACAAGAAATCGCGCAGGAAGCTTGCTCTTGAATACTAGTGCATGAGTATTCAGACGCGTCCGTTTGCGCTCTCAATCCCGGAGTGTTCGCTTCGCCGCCTTCGTAGCGGAGCTCGCTCGCCGCCGCGACGAAACACGTGTTATTCTATGAGACCGATCTTCTTTGCGATGGGATATTATAGCGCGGGGTGGGCGTGCACGCTTCGGACGTAATAATCGATATATGAAGGGCGTATTTACTCAAAATACACGTTTACTAAAGATTCTCCTTTTAAGAATTTGAATAGTTTACCTTCCGATTTCATTAAGTCAAGTGTGATCAAATTCATCAAAACTTGAAATGATACAAATATGAACGATGATGACCAGACTCAAATTAATAAAATCCGAATGTAAACTATTCCTAGTCTTAAATTGAGATATTTAGCAAATTTGTATTTTGAGCAAATAGGCCCTTCATCACGGTTCATACTTTGTATACATGCGGACTACGTTTCAGGGTGTGCAACACTGCAGCAACTACTCATTTTTTCCAGAGAAAAAGAGCTCACATGCTACGATACGGAATCCAAACCACAACAAAAACAGCATATTTGGTAAGCATAGTAGTTTAACTTTATTAATTATTACTTGCACTGTTTACTATACAATGTATATCGGCCATTTCTGACTCTGACTTTCGCACAGCTGTGCCTGTGGCTAAAAAAGTGCCGATATTTTTGAATTTTTTACAGAAACTCAGAAAGATTTATTTACACTTTACAGGAAGGAGCTCCGTCACACAAGCGAATAGAGAAGAGTTCAGACTATGTAGAGAATGGGTGGAAACAAAAATCGTGAGAGAACCCACACATAGTCATAGGTACTAATAGTAATAGTCATTACAATTTACAGTAGCATTGTGTGGAGATCAACCTCTTCCGCCTGCTGCACTATCCAAAACATAAACAATTTTTGTCGGCCGATTTCTCCCTAAATTTACCAGCAAATGCAAACAAACTTTCGTTTATGTGATCCCTAAGTCATATACTTTGATAATAATTACCGACTTTGTTGTCTTGAAGATTGCAAAATGTAGAAAAAAAGGATTATTTCCCGTCTGTTTTCATTACCGATGCATCACTAGTATTACACACAACGTTAAACTGATGAACGGTACGGTGTATGAATAGGCAGTATAGTAATCTCCCGTGTATTACCATAATTGCGTATAAATAGTCCACCTGAGTGGACCAATACTTTGTAGATGTGAGAGAACCCTCGAAACATTGGCTGATTTTTCGGACTAATTTGCATCTTCTTGCTAGGATGTAATCTACGTATAACCATTTCTTAGTCGCACAGAGTACATAGCTAATACATGTATTGGCGTGTCAAAATATTCCCGCTAATTATGGATCGTCAATGTATTGCCTACGACACACGATAATGTGGCGTGTGAAGCAATATATCCATCGTTTTCAGGGGCCTCTTTTCAACTATTAAGTAAAAACCATACACACACTTACCCCAGTTCCAGCTTGAGTGAAAGAAATGGTTCCAGCAACTTCCCCCTTGAGAACGCATACAGCTTTGAGACCAGCCATGGTGAACGAATTTGTGATTTTCTACGACAGAGACGTAAGATCAGCTCAGAGACAGACTTGAAGGACTGGCGCGGCTAGGTTATGAATTAAAGTGCAGTGTGTACGTACGTAGTACGGTACCCTGGTACAATCTATATTATGTGCAGCATGCACATGCACAGTACATACACATGTGCAAGCATGCATGCATAATTGCAGCATATTATTGCACGACTCGATATGTAGACTAGGCCTACGACACGCCTGCCGCACAGCCAATTAGAGCTCTCTGTGCATTCATGTTGTTGTTGTTGTTGCCCGAACTGTAACTGATTAATAGGTTTGAGCGTAGTCTTTGGTTTAGGCCTGCTTCTAGTTATCGGACACGAATATTTATTTTCTAAGTTGCAACTTTGTTTATTAGAACTTCAATTTTAGCCTTATGACCACGGGCGTAGGTACATGTCATTGATACCCATTCAACTGGGGGGGGGGGGGGGGGGGGGGGGGGGGGGAGGGGTGGTCTATTGATTCACCCCCCCCTGATGAATAGGTATTACGCCCGTGCGTATGACTACTGTTTTGGTATTATTTAAATAAAACTGATTTATCATACAAAATACAAGGCCTCCCTGGTGCTCCCACTTGATAAATCCTAATGAAGGTGCATGCAGCTCATATTTTGTGTAATTCGTATTTGTTATTTATTTCATCCTCTTATAGGATGGATTGCCCCTGGCAACTAAAATCTGTTTTATAAAGGGGTCCGTATCTAAATAGGTTTTTATTTTTTTTATTTATTAGGCTTTTTACTTCCACCGAATCCACCCCATCTGTCTATCGATGGAGCCAGATGAAATCTTACTTGCAATTGCCCCCAACAACCATCCGATCGAAACAAAGACTGTTATTTCAGTCTACTGTACATGCTTTTAATTTTTCCTTGACCCATCATTCTGAAATTTAGACAGGCCTTATTGAAAGACGAGGAATTGTGGAGAATGTGTTGGGTTGTAATGGGCTCAAATGCTAAATTTGTCCAAGGGGGGGGGGGGGGGGGGGGCAGGCGCGCCGGAAGCAGTTTTGGATTGGGGGGGGGGGGCAAAACCCTAAGGGGCTCACGATTTATGTGTTTAGGGGCTCATGCCCAACCACACTCACAGGGTTGCCAGAGGTGAGAGTGAGACATTGCGAGGATACAGCGACCAAGCCCGAGGGAGCGAAGTGACTGAGCGGGGGGGGGGGGGGGGGGGTGGGGTGGGAGGAGGGTGTCCCCCCTCCCATGAGCTTTTGCATTTGGGGACTTGAAATTGTGCAATCTGGTGGATAAAAAAATAAACCAATATGCCACATTATGTATGATCCAACAACATAGCTTACAGCCAAAAATGAGTCCCGAGGGAGCGAAGCGACCGAGGGCTGGGGCAGAGCCAGAGGGGGAGGGTTTGGGAGGGGGTATCTCCCTCCCACGGTGAAGATTTTGCATTTATATACTTGAATTGGTGCAATCTGGTGCGTAAAAACATAAAGCATATGCCACATTATGTATGATCCAACATCATAGATTACAGCCAAAAATGAGTCCCGAGGGAGCGAAGCGACCGAGGGCTGGGGCAGAGCCAGAGCGGGAGGGTTTGGGAGGGGGTATCCCCCTCCCACGGGGAAGATTTTGCATTTATATACTTGAATTGGTGCAATCTGGTGCGTAAAAACATAAAGCATATGCCACATTATGTATGATCCAACATCATAGCTTACAGCCCAAAATGAGTCTTGAGGGAGCGAAGCGACCGAGGGCTGGCGCAGAGCCAGCTCCCAGGTAGCAAGCCAACGTTGGTCCAACGTTGGACCAACGTTGTCCAATTTTTTCGGCAACGTGGTCCAACGTTGTCCGGCAACGTTGGACCAACGATGGTTGCGTACGCCCAATCAACGTTGCTCCAACGTTGCCGAAAACGAAATGCCAACGTTGGATCAACGTTGGTCCATCGTTGAAAAGTTGTTATTTGTCAACGTTGGACCAACGCTTTTCCAACGTTAATCCAAGGTTGGTATTTTGTTGGAGCAGCGTTGATTGGGCGTACGCAAACGTTGATCCAACGTCAAAGCAACATGTGTCCAACAAGCATCCAATATGTCTCCAACATGCATCCAACAAGCAGCCAACATTGGACAACGCTTTTCCAACGTTAATCCAAGGTTGGTATTTTGTTGGAGCAGCGTTGATTGGGCGTACGCAAACGTTGATCCAACGTCAAAGCAACATGTGTCCAACAAGCATCCAATATGTCTCCAACATGTCTCCAACAAGCATCCAACGTTGGTCCAGCGTAATTCACCAACATTTCTCCAACGTTGGTCCAACGTTGATCCAACGTTGGTCCAACGTTGGTCCAACATTGGACCAACGTCTCACCGTACTAAAAAAATTTAATTAATATTCATATGACACGCCTATTGGTGATATCTAGAACATCCTATCCTAGCTTTCCCTTTACCTAAGACTAACCTAACCCTAACCCTATTCCTAGTCCTATTCCTATCCCTATCCATATAGTCCTATTCCTATTCCTACACTCACTACATCTACATCATCCACTCAGCTTTATATAACCTAGCTTCTGTGTTAATATTTGTTTGATGGTTGGTATTTCGATAAAGTTGAATGTTTGGATAAAGTTTTAAGAATTTACACAAATACATCATGGAAACAAACCTTTAGAATGTTTTTGTAGATAAATAACTTACATATATTTCAAATAATGAGTAAATAATAACATTGGATTCATTCTGAACAATCAAATAACATGATTATTAATGCTTTTTGCAGTCAATGATAACCACTCATGAATATTCATGAATAATAACCAACGTTCATCCAACGTTGAACCAACGTTGATCCAACGATGGCATACATCCTGCTTTCAGCAGCTAATTTTAAATCCTTTTATTATGCAAGGGGGTTTTGACCACCTGTGCTACGAGTAAAAAATTACCTTTTCTAACATAACAGCTACATGTAGTGAACAACAGATGTGAAATGTTGGATTCTCGTTGGAATAACGAACGTTTCACTGTGGGTTACCGATGTCGATCCAACGTTGCTCTAACGAGATTGTCCAACCTCCATTTCACTTTGAGTTACCGATGTTGATCCATCGCATGGTGTTGTAATATAATACAAGTAGGCGAAATGCCATGTGTAACTCTGGCATAACAATAATAAATACTGGTAAATTACAAACTTGAGTGTCAGGGTAGACTACCCGACACCCAGAAGATGGAACCAGGGGATTATTCTGCCCCTTTCGTACGGTTGTCATCCCCTATTGTAAGACCGACATTTACCTTATGCAAAATGGTTTAACGTGCTAGTGCCAGGGTGGACTACCCAACGCCTAGATGATACCAAGGGATTATTCTGCCCTAAATGGTATTCATCTCTATCACAAATCTAATCTATCCGGTGGTCTGAGAGTAGACGTCGAAGTGGGTAGCGCCTGTCACGTTCTTGCGAGGGCGGCTTCACCTCACTCCAGCACGCTTCTGGGACCTCCGTTTCCTCGTTTACTGGAACATGGATGTTACCTTCAGGTGCGCGACGCTTCTTTAGATGATGTCTGTTCCGGCGATACCGCCCACCTTTCTCACTCTGGATGTGGTACGAGCGGGGCGTTGAATCTTGAGTTGTCACTACGCCAGGTTTCCATTCTTTTCCCACTTGGTAGTACACACGTTCTCCAGACTTCAACACCGGCAGCGACTTGGCACCCTGGTCATAGTATCGCTTCTGCCTCTTCTGGAGCTCTTTCTTCCTACTAGCTATGCACCGTTGATAACGAACAGTACAGTTCTCAATAAAGCGTTTTCTGGATGGTATATCCGGTCACACATCAACCGTGAAGCTCGCCTCCCAAAATGGATTCAAATTAGCATTTCTACAACACAGGTCATGGCGAATCGAATCAGACATACAGTCACTTTCACTTCAGACACCATGTTGTAATATAATACAAGTAGGCACACGAGTATAGTTGAAAGCTTACTTTATTAACTGCTTGTAGATCGATGGCCCAACTCATACATGGTCTCTTGACACCCGATATCGATCCTATATGGTAATTCACCGGGGATGGCGCACTTCTATTTATGATTGTAATTCTACTTGAGTCCACTCATTACTGTTGGTCTAACGAGATTGTCCAACGTCTTTTTCACTGCGAATTACCGATGTTGATCCAACGTTGGTCCAACGAGATTGTCCAACGTCTTTTTCACTGCGAGGTACCGATGTTGATCCAACGTTGGTCCAACAAGATTGTCCAACGTCTTTTTCACTGCGAGTTACCGATGTTGGTCCAGCGTTGCTCCAACGAGATTGTCCAACGTCAATTTCACTGCGAGTTACCGATGTTGGTCCACCGTTGGTCCAACGAGATTGTCCAACGTCCATTTCACTGCGAGTTACCGATGTTGGTCCAACGAGATTGTCCAACGTCTTCTTCACTGCGAGTTACCTATGTTGGTCCAACGTTGGTCCAACGAGATTGTCCAACGTCTTTTTCACTGCGAGTTACCGATGTTGATCCAACATTGGTCCAACAAGATTGTCCAACGTCCATTTCACTGCGAGTTACTGATGTTGGTCCAACGTTGGTCCAACGAGATTGTCCAACGTCTTTTTCACTGCGAGTTACCGATGTTGATCCAACGTTGGTCCAACGAGATTGTCCAACGACTATTTCACTGCAAGTTACCGATGTTGGTGCAACGTTGGTCCAACGAGATTGTCCAACGTCCATTTCAGTGCGAGTTACCGATGTTGGTCCAACGTTGGTCCAACGAGATTGTCCGACGTCTTTTTCACTGCGAGTTACCGATGTTGGTCCAACGTTGGTCCAACAAGATTGTCCAACATCCATTTCACTGCGAGTTACCGATGTTGGTCCAACGAGATTGTCCAACGTCTTTTTCACTGCGAGTTACCGATGTTGGTCCAACGTTGGTCCAACGAGATTGTCCAACGTCTTTTTCACTGCGAGTTACCGATGTTGATCCAACATTGGTCCAACAAGATTGTCCAACGTCCATTTCACTGCGAGTTACCGATGTTGGTCCAATGTTGGTCCAACAAGATTGTCCAACGTCTTTTTCACTGCGAGTTACCGATGTTGGTCCAACGTTGGTCCAACGAGATTGTCCAATGTCTTTTTCACTGCGAGTTACCGATGTTGATCCAACGTTAGTCCAACAAAATTGTCCAACGTCTATTTCACTGCGAGTTAACGATGTTGATCCAACGTTGGTCCAACGAGATTGTCCAACGTACATTTCACTGCGAGTTACCGATGTTGGTCCAACGTTGGTCCAACGAGATTGTCCAACTTCTTTTTCACTGCGAGTTACCGATGTTGGTCCAACGTTGATCCAACGAGATTGTCCAACGTCCAACGAGTTCCAACGAGTTTGCAAGTTTCCGACGTTGGTCCAACGTTGGCTTGCTACCCTCTAGAGGGGGAGGGTTTGGGAGGGGGTATCCCCCTCCCACGGGGAATATTTTTCATTTATATATTTGAATTGGTGCAATCTGGTGCGTAAAAACATAAAGCATATGCCACATTATGTATGATCCAACATTATAGCTTACAGCCAAAAACCGGAGTCCCGAGGGAGCGAAGCGACCGAGGGCTGGGGAGAGCCAGAGATGGAGGGGGAGGGTTTGGGAGGGGGTATCCCCCTCCCACGGGGAAGATTTTGCATTGATATACTTGAAATGGTGCAATCTGGTGCATAAAAACATAAACTATATGCCACATTATGTATGATACAACACAGGGGCGTCGATCCTGGGGGGGCAGGGGGGGCGGTCGCCCCCCCAATGAAAATATTGGGGGGCGAACATATCATTTCGCCCCCCCAATAATTCCGAACATGAGGAAGAAAAAAATCGAATGATATAATGCCAAAGAGGGGAAAGACACATTTATCAATAATTAATCTTCAAAATAGCCGTTTTTTAGTTTGAAAAGGACTGTAAATCTCTTTTTGCCGCGCGCTTCGCGCGCATACAGTTTCTCATATTGCAAGTTTCATTTTGGTTGCGGGAACTCAGCTTTCGAAATGTGTTGGGCAGTGTAATTTCTCAAACGCACACCTCAAACGAAGTTTATTAAACCCTCATCTATAGATAGCACACCGTCATAGAAAATAAAATAATCTGAAATATATCTTTCAGTCAATTCGGTCCATGATATGCGCTGAACGCAAATCAAATTGAAATATCATGTCCCCACACATTTGAAAGTGGAGGAGATTGTCCCCTTTGTCATTATGTATGTTTGGTTCCATACTTATATACTTCATAATTATTACGTGAAATTTCTGTCTCAGGTGTGCACCTAATCGCACAATTTCACGCCCCAAAATACAAAAGCTCCCTACTGTGGGAGGGGGACACCCCCTCCCACACCCTCCCCCGCTCGGTCGCTTCGCTTCCTCGCAATGTCTCCCCTCCACTTTTGAGAAGTTGTTGACGCCCTTGCTCAGTTTCATGGGAGCCCAATGCTCTAGACTATTTCGAAGGCTCTATAGTATACATGATCACGTGGATCCATCTCATGCAAGGCTCAATCTTTTCCTCGAGTAGGTTCACTATTTTATACAATTTTAACACCCGTGATAGGAGTTGCAAATGTCTGAAATCTAAAAGCTTCCGGGGGCTCCGCCCCCTGGACCCCCATTATTGTCCCCAAATGTGGGTGCCCCCCAAAGTTAGGTCTTCGAGCCATCAAGACACTTTCAATGAGCGCATAATAAAACTTCCGGGCATGCCAATGTGGGGCTTTTAGCTCTCTCAGCGGTCACTCTGGAAATTTTTTTTCAAATTTCGCCCCCCCAATCGCAAAAACGGATCGACGCCCCTGATACAACAAGATAGCTTACAGCCAAAAATGAGTCCCGAGGGAGCGAAGCGACCGAGGGCTGGGGCAGAGCCAGAGGGGGAGGGTTTGGGAGGGGGTATCCCCCTCCCACGGGGAAGATTTTGCATTTATATACTTGAAATGGAGCAATTTGGTGCACGTCACACAAACAGCCAGAGCAATGACAGCCTACACAGGAACTACGTGGCCCGGTACAGAAAAACCCACCCCACAAGTACCATACGCAAGTTACACAACAAACTGAGATAATTTGTTTGCAAGCGAAGCGCGCAGCGAAAACTTAAAATAGCCGTATGAATTAGTTTTCAAACATTATAATTAACAAGTATCGGCTCATACATTTTCTTTTTTCTTTCCCACACTTCTTCCTTTTCTTTCTTTCTTTTTTTTTTTTTTTTTTTTTTTTTTTTTTTGGGGGGGGGGGGGGGGCTTTTTTGGGGGGCAAAAACGTGTTTTCCCCCCCACTTTTTGGATTGGGGGGGGGGGCGGCCGCCCCCCCCCCCCCCCCCCTGCCCCCCCCCCCCCCCCCACTTCCGGCGCCTATGGGGGGGGGGGGGGGTGCGATGCAGAGGGGAATGCATAGTAGAGGAGTGTCTACTTATTTTCTATTTCATGTTTTGTTTTTGTTTTAAAGGGATAGTTGAGTTTTGGTATAGAGGGCGCTACACAACATAATTTGTTGTGAGATAATGTAAAACTGAGTGTCAAATTCGAAAGAGCATACAATTTTAATGACAGAATAAACTTTATTTGATCAAAATCGGTTCAGAAATGGCTGAAATATCCATAAACATAACCATTTGTAATAATTGTGGGGCCCCACAATTATTCGACGATTTTGAACCAGCCGTTAAGAAAAATTTTTAAATGCTTCCTCATTTCAAAAATGTACAAAAGAGGTTTTTAAATAGTTGTTGAATATCTCTCTATCTAATCACTATTTCAACAAAATATCACATGCACAATACTTTATTTTAAATGGTTGAAACCGATGACTGTTTAGAGAGCGCCCTCTTGAGTCTTAACTGCTCTTTTTGAATGATAATAGGCTTTTTACTTAGTCATTTGTAATGCTTTCGAGCATGGTGGAGTTATTACTATTAGTTTGTAATGTATTGGTGCACTGGTTACTAAAATTCAGTTTGACCAAAACTGTACTCTCTTTACCAGAATTCAAGACTAACTTTGCTAAAACACGCATTCTCCAAATCTTGATGTGAACCAAATTTTAGCAAATGATGCCTTTTGTCAAGTTGTTAACAAACCAACAAGAGGTCAAAATATATTAGATAAAATTATTACAAATTTTAATTACGCATATGAACCGGTTGAGATCCTTGCACCGCTAGGGATTAGCGACCACAACGGCATCCTGTGGCGCCCTTCAGCCCTCTTCTGTCAACCTGACAAGCTGACCAACGAGACGCGGACAAAGATAGTGCGCCCTCTGACAGATAGTGGACTCCGAGATTTTGGCACTTGGATAACCCATCACACGTGGGAAGATTTATATCAAATTTTTGATCCTACGGATATGTGTAATTTATTTTATAGTGTTGTGCGAGAACATATTGATCAGTCATTACCTACTAAGACTGTCAAATTTCATCAAACTGATAAGCCTTGGATATCTTGTGAGATTAAATCATTAATTAAAAGAAGACAGCAAGCTTGGCACTCTGATGATATCGAGCTATGGAAATACTTTCGAGATAAAGTTATAGATGCAATTATATTGGCTAAGGACTCATTTTATAATAGAAGAATTCATACACTTAAAATAAATAATCCTGCTGATTGGTATCGACATATAAAACTCATTACCCAAGGACCTCAAGATCAACCATCGATCGACATACCAGGTCTTGCAGCTGATCAACCTGAACATTTTAAGGAAGCAGCTAATTGTATTAATAATAAGTTTTTATCTGTGGCAGCAGATCTCCCGAAACTTGATAAAACAAAGTTACCAGCATATTTACCTTCACCTGTTGATTGCCCAATAATAGAACCGAAAGACGTGTATGATTTGTTACGTAAACTCAATTTGCAGAAATCAACCTTTTTAGGCGACTTGCCTGTTAGAATTTTACGTGAATTTGCTTATGAGTTATCTTATCCATTATGTTGTATTCTTAATTTTGCATTTAAACAAGGGGTTTTCCCGCAAGTTTGGAAGTATGCCGAGATAATACCAGTACCCAAATCATATCCACCAACTCTTCTTGAATTACGACCCATAGCCCTAACTTCTTATTTTGCTAAAATAGCAGAAACTTTCATTGCTAAGTGGTTGTGGGAGGATATTGGTGATGTGATTGATAAAAATCAGTATGGGAATCGTCGAGGCCTTTCAACTTGCCATTATTTAATTGGGATGTTACATAATCTATATAAAAATGCAGATAAACAAAAAACAATTTCAACTATAGTTTTAACTGATTTTTTCTAAAGCGTTTGACCGGATCGATCATAATATTTTAATTTGTAAACTTGTTAAATTGGGTGTACGACCATGTGTCATTTCATTAATAGTTGATTTTTTAGAATGCCGCCAACAAGTAGTAAGATATAAAGGTCATATTTCTGATGTAAAAATTAATAATGTAGGAGTTCCTCAAGGTACAAAGTTGGGGCCTATTTTATTCTTAATAATGGTTAATGATGCATGTCATGATTGTTTACTCCCTTTTTATAAGTATGTTGATGATTTAACTATTGTAGAAAGTCGGACTTGTACACAAATATCAAAATTGCAATCAGAAGTATTGCCATTAGAGAATTGGTCTTTACTCAATAACATGAAATTAAACCCAACTAAATGCATTGTTATGACGGTCTCTTTTATGAAAACTCAAACTCGCCAATTGTTGTATATTAATGGGACACTTTTAAATGAAGAAAATGTAATTAAAGTTCTTGGAATTTATATTCAATGTGATTTAAAATGGGATACTCAAGTAAAGGAAATGATAAAGAAGTGCAATAGAAAGTTATATATGTTACGTACCTTGAAACGTTTTAATTTACCCATTAGTGATCTCGTTATTGTTTATATTGGATATATAAGACCAATATTAGAGTACTGTGCACCACTCTTTCATTCCAATTTAACAATCAAACAAACAGATGATATTGAACGAATACAAAAACGGGCATGTAGAATTATTTTGGGACTTTATTATGAATCATATAATCATGCTTTGGAATTGTGCAATTTATTAACATTGGAGGAACGTAGGAATAAACTTTGTTTTGATTTTGCCATTAACTTAGAAAAACATGAATTTTGTTCCTCGTGGCTGCCAGGTCAAAGAATTGTCAATTTTAATTTACGAAATGTTCAGAAATATACTCAATTTAATTGTAAAACCAACCGATTTAAGAATAGCTCTATTCCCTATTTTGTTCGCATTTTAAATGATTATTATTCACAACAGTAACTCGCATGCATGTCGTATATTTGTTTTGATGTTTAATTATGTTGCTTTTTAATTATACGTATGACTTTATCTAGTATATTTCTATTTACTCTTTGATATGTAATCTATATTTGATGTTTACCTGTGCATTGCTGTATTTTAACCATAATGATGCTTTTTACCTTGTAAATGACCATGCAATTCAGCTTCGGCTGCAAGAACGTCATCTGAATAAACCCTTATTGAATTGACTTGAAACTCACGCCAGAGTATTTCCGGGACCAATCCTGAACTGGTTAAAGGTAGTGTTGAGTATTGGTATTTCCCGAAGTGCCCCCCGATATTTTTTTTTGTGAGATAATGAAAAACTGACAGTCAAATTCGAAATAACATACAATTTTAATGACAGAATAAACTTTAATTGATCAAAATCGGTTCAGAAACGGCTGAAATATCCATAAATATATTTTTATTCAAAATGTTTTTCACCGGCAATCACCGGGCGATATTTAGACTTTTTAGACAAATTTCAAAAAATGCTCGAAGACTTTTTGAAAAAAATCAGAATAGGTTTTTAAAAAGTCGTTGATGATATCTCTATTGAATCATTATTTTAAAGGGGTAGTTTAGTTTTGGTAAGGCTGAACTTAAGTAGCTAAAACGTGCACAGTAACATTATAAACTAATAGTTATAACTCCACCATGCTCGAAAGGTATACAAAATTACAAACGACTAAGTAAAAAGCCTGTTATCATTCAAAAAGAGCCATTCAAACACAAGAGGGCGCTTTTTTAAAAGGCATTGATTTCAACCATTTTTCATACAAAATTATGCTTGTGATGTTTTATTGATATAATGATTAAATAGCGAGATCATCAACAACTATTTAAAAAACGCTTTTGAAAATTTTTGAAACAGTGCAAGCATTTTAATTTTTTTTTCTAAAAATCATCTAATTATTTGGGCCCCAAATAATTATAAGATCAGATATATTTATTGATATTTCAGCCGTTTCTGGGTCGATTTTGACCAAATCAAGTTTATTAGGTCTTTAAAAGTCGTTGATGATATCTCTATTGAATCGTTATTTTAACAAACATTAAATGCACAATTTTGTATGAAAAAAGGCTAAAACCAATGATTTTTTTTAAATAGCGCCCTCTTGAGTTGTAACGGCTCTTTTTTAATGATAACAGGGGTTTTACTTAGTCGTTTGTAATTGTGTATACTTTTCGAGCATGGTGAAGTTATAACTATTACTTTGTACCTATAATGGTGCAGGTTTTGGCTACTAAAGTTAAGTTTGACCAATACTCAACTATCCCTTTAACCTGCATGAGATTGTGGTGAAAATTTCCCTCAGATACATAAGAAATTGATGGTTTCCCCCTCCAAATATTACCTCGTTAAGTAGAGAGTACTGTGCATATATTGTTACATCCATTCTGTACATTATTTACCCATCACTACATGTAATGTCACTTTTGATTGTAAGTAAACAAACAAATTGTGTTGCAAAGACTCTTTATACATACACTTTGTAAGCTAATAAGTAATACAATTTTGGATGGAATTTTGTTGCATGATCTGCTCTCGTGTTTGAAAGATGTATTTTGGTCAAAATCAAACACAATCGAGAGGTTGTGCACTCCTGGTCAATGCTGTCATTATGCAGTACACTTAAAGGGGTAATAAAGTTTTGGCATGGCTGAACTTTAGTAACCAAAACCTGCACAATAACATTACAAACTAATATTTATAACCCCACCATGCCTGAAAGGTATACAAAAATACAAACGACTAAGTAAAAAGTCTGTTATCATTCAAAAAGCGCCATTAAAACACAAGCGGGCGCTCTCTAATAAGGCATTGGTTTCAACCATTTTTCATACAAAATTATGCATGTGATGTTTTGTTGAAATAATGATTAAATAGAGATCATCAACAACTATTTAAAAACCGCTTTTGAACATTTTTTGGGCCCAAATAAGTACGATCGGATATATTTATTGATATTTCAGACATTTCTGAACCGATTTTGACCAAATAAAGTTTATTCTGCCATTCAAATTGCATGCCATTCTTTCAAATTCGACACTCGGTTTTTCATTACCTCACGAAAATATTGTGTTGTGCAGCGCCCTCTCTACCAAAACTGAACTACCAATAAAATCCAGACAAATTGTTGTATGCACTATAAGACATTAACTAGGATGAATACTATAGTCCCTGAAAATTTGAGCACAATCGGTCAACAAATAAGAAAACTATGGCTCTTTGAAAAGAGCCATTTATTTCTATGAGTGACTCAAATTGGCAACGCACTCTGGCAAAGTTGTGGACTACTACCCATACATTTTGTACAAAAAAATTCAATTTTGTTCAATTTTCTCAAAATTTATGTTTGCCCTTTGTTTGAGTTCAACATATGTTTTGTAGAATGCATTTATACATAACATATCATGAATTGGGGGAATGGAAAAGTGAAGAAAACTGTAAAAATGGGAACATTTGTGTACAAAACATATGGGGAGTAGTCCACACACTTATCAGAGTGCGTTGCCAATTTGAGTTCCCCATAGGAATAAATGGACATCTTCAAAGAGCCATAGTTTTCTTGTTTCTTGCCAGATTATGCTCCAACTTTCATAGATTATTCCTCCTAATCTCTTAAAGTCTATGAAAGTAACATGCTTGGGTTTCATTGTCCTTTAATTATGCACAGCCTCCATGCCACATTTTACCCTTTTCAGCCCATCTACCCCTGGCATGGATCATTATGTATATATAATTATATATATATATACATTTTATTTGTTTAAAAGTATTTTATTAATCTGCTATTTTGTATTTATTATTATTATTATTATTATTTATTTTGTTAAATTTTATTTATTTATTTTTATTTTTTTATTTTTTTTTGTTTTGTTACATTACATAACATTTAACAAGGTTCCATTGCATTTATTTTAGGATTTATTGAGGTATGCTGTATTGTTTCATTTCCCATATTATTTTATCACAGAAACTATTTTAGGATTTATGGGGAATACTGTATTGTTATTTCATATCAAAAATAGTAAGACGGGGCAGGTGGCTGCATGCCCTTACCAGCGCTAGTGGGAACAAAAGTTTTAAAAATCGATTAAGAATGGTGGTAAGTTTTAACTAACCCTGTATCAATACATTGAACATTGTTACAATGTGTGACTGGATATGACAACCCTACATTTGTCGGGGGAAAACAAATAATCAAAATTTAGATTTTCAAGCCATGAGAAAGGCCTCATCACAAGCTTTTATTTGATGCCTTCTTCTAAAACATTGGACAATATTTGGCAAAGATAGGATTGTTAACTAGATGGATCTTCGATTGCGCGCAATCGAAAATTATGCCTCCGCTATCACGCGATTTTAATATGCCCAAATTAACATGCACTGATTTAATTTTTCTTATATTTTGAGTCCTGTGACCTTGACCATATGATCCCAATCTTTGATGGCTCCCTAAAAAACAGTCAGGTACCAAGTTTGATTGAAATCTGACATTTAGTTCTTGAGATTTTGGTATTACAAGCTTTTTTGCATGTATAATGAGTCCCGTGACCTTGACCTCAACCTCATGACCCCAATATTTTATGGCTACAGTACGTTGACTCTTTATGATACAGGTACCGAGTTTGATTGAAATCTGACATTCAGTTCTTGAAATTTTGCAATTACAAGCCATTTTCGCATACATATTGAGTCATGTGACCTTGACCTTTGACCTCATGACCCCCCAAATCTAATCAGATCAGTGGCACCCCGATATGTACACTCATACCTAGTATGTAATTGATCCGTCAACCGGTTCTTGAGATATCGCAAGAACGAGGCATTTTTGCACATACATTGATTCCTGTGACCTTGACCTTTGTCCTCATGAACCCCAAAATCTAATCAGATCATTGCCACCCCAATATCTACACTAATACCAAGTTTGAATTTGATCCGTCAACCAGTTCGAGATATCGCGAGAACGAGGCATTTTTGCATATATATTGAGTCCTGTGACCTTGACCTTTAACCTCATGAACCCCAAAATCTAATCAGATCATTGCCACCCCAATATCTACACTAATACCAAGTTTGAATTTGATCCGTCAACCAGTTCTTGAGATATCGCGAGAACGAGGCATTTTTGCATATATATCGAGTCCTGTGACCTTGACCTTTGACCTCATGACCCCTAAAATCTAATCAGATCATTGCCACCCGAATATCTACACTAATACCAAGTTTGAATTTGATCAGTCAACCAGTTCTTGAGATATCGCGAGAACGAGGCATTTTTGCATATATATTGAGTCCTGTGACCTTGACCTTTGACCTCATGACCTCTAAAATCTAATCAGATCATTGTCACCCCAATATGTACACTCATACCAAGTTTGAAATTGATCCGTCAACTGGTTCTTGAGATATCGCGAGAACGAAAACGGGACGTACGGACGGACGGACAACCCGAAAACATAATGCCTCCGGCCACTTCGTTGGCGGAGGCATAATAATATCGCTAATGATATTCGTTTGTCTCACAATGTATGGTCAACAAGGAATCTAAAGATCACGTTTCGTGCGCCGCTGCAACACTTCGTCAAGTGATACAAATATGCTGTAAGCAAGGGTATTTATACCCTATGGCTTATTGACCATACATTGCGAGACAAACGAATATCATTAGCAATATTATTAACGATATTATTTCCGCAATGATTAACATATTTAGTATTAAAGATAGGATTGTTTCAAATTTACTAACATAAGTCTTTAACAAATGTTATGTGAATGAAAAATGAAAATTTCTTCAAAACATGAACTATCCACAAGTGCAGGGTTTTGCTACATCCATTCACATTAAATAAAGCACTATCGACATTGACAAAGCTTTGGGGAGGGGGCACTTGATCCGAACATTAGGGGGACAAAACAAAAAAACACACAGGGGGAAATTCTAAATAAATACAAAATGGGCCAAAAAAATAATTCACGCACCAACCTCCACAAAAAATACACTTCACATGCTCCTCTGGGGTGTTTGAAAAAGATTTTCACAATGTACAAAGTTGAACTTAGTTATGGAAAGCCATTTGTAGCCTTGGAATGAAACAAATATTCCAAATCAAATTTTTCCTTACTAAGTATTAATTTTACATAGCAATTAATGGCTTTCCATAATTTTAAGTCCAACTTTGGATCTTTGTGAGGACACCCCCAGGCCCCTTCAACACATTTCGTATCATGCCACCATACCATCATTCTTCTTCCAAGCACGCATCATAATTTTTCTAGCTTGTCCCAAAAGAAAATAAGAGACGGAAAATATGTGATTTTTTTTGCAAGTGTGACTTTATTGTCCACTCATAGTTTTACATGTGTTTTTTTGACATGTCGTCCGTCGATCACTGATAGCCGTATGCCTCGATCATCTTCTGGTAGGGGGCGATCTTGGTTGCCACGCTCTTCACTGCCTTCCTTCGCAGGGCCTGTGGAACACACAAATGGAAAACAGGAAAACAATTAAGTCATCAAACTCCAGAAAATGTAAATATATTTTCATAAATACTGTGGAAGCTGCTTATAACGAGGTCCTTGGTTCTATGATTATTTCCTTGTTATAATCAGATATCTTTATTTCAAGGTAAACAAAAAATAGAAGAGTATAACAGCATGAACCAAAATTACCTTGTTGTAAAAGAGTTTTGTTTTATCGGAGCTCTTTATATCGAGGATCCACTGTACACATGCATGCTCAAATTTAACATCTGTACACAATATTGCAAATGAACTAAGCTATTGTACATAGCTCTAGAGTTAAATCGGAGCTCAAAATAAGCACTGGCCCAGGGCCACTAAATATAAACTTCAAGCCAACAAAATCTCACTAATCCTAATCTAACTTGCCTAAATGGGCAATCATATTTAGCAGCCCTTTTTGCTGCCCACCAGATTCTGGTTTTGGGCCACTAAGGGAAAACAATCATTCCTAGCATTGATTAACTCTAGTACTTCAATTTTCTATACTAGATTTTGCAAATCCAAACAGTTTATAAAGGGACTGGCCCCCTTTTATAAAACTGTTGCAATTATTGTTACTACCATGGCAACAGCTGCAATGCTCCATGCTGATTGGCTGTTGACCTACTGGTTGCAATAATTGGACACTTACAACAATCGCAAAAGTTTTATGTAACGGGGCCCCATGTCCTCCAAGGCAATAAGATTAAGAGAACTTACAGCTTTCCTCTGTACTTTCTGGTAGTAGAGATGTGCACGTGCCTTCCTCTTCTCTTCCAGAGCCTCGATGATGTTCTTGTACTTCCAGCCGACCTCATGGGCAAGACGTCCGAGCACGCAGAACTGGTGGAAAAGTAGAATTAAGATTACAATAGAGTATCAAAATAGGGTGAACTTAATTGAATCGGAGAGAGAGAAATACATTTAATGCCCGGCGCAGGCAGAGCCGACTCGACTGGTTGTCATTCCGATCGGCTCAGTTTTCAGTGCCTCGCGACACACATTTTGCCAGTCGAGAGACAGTCGGATGCCAGTTGGGGCCGATTCAACGACCGGGCCCAACTCTAGCCTGATTTAAACCAGTCGGATCGGGTCGAGTCGGCTCTGTCTGCGCCGGGCTTAACACTTTGAGTGCCAGCGATTTTACAGCTCTTGGCACTCAATGAATTAATTCTAAGTTGATACTTGGAACAAATTATACTTCCCCCATGCCTCTATGATATTCTTGTTCTTCCAGCCGACCTTATGGGCCAGGCATCTCAGCACGTAGAACTGGTGGGAGACAGCTTAGGGGTGATTTACATTAAAACACATTAATCAAATCAGAGAGAAATACATTGAAATACATCAAATAAAGGTGAATTTCTTCAAAGTAGATTGGATAAATTGAACTACCTGCAAACAATTGGGGCAATATTGCCTAGTAAGCAAATCCAGATGGAAATTCAACTGAACAGAACTTCTCAACTGATGCATCAAAATAAATACTTAAGAGAATCTGTAAACTCTCCTCCCAGAGAGAACATTTGGAGACTATGATCCATTTCAGAACTTGCAGATGTTGTTCTCATGTTTGAATCGATCCGCTGAATTTTGTTCATCATGAACAGATCAAAGAACTTCTACTCTAATTATTGACAAATCTTATTTTTACTTGCTCGATTGGGCCACAAGGCAAACAAGTTTATTTCTAGCATTGCATGAAACCAGGGCACGACACTAGCACTTGCCCTACTGCATGGGGCAAGTAAAAATTGATGTCGGCCAAGTTAATGGCCTAGTTTGGTTGCCCTAACAGGCAACTAAATTATTGGTCAACTATGAGAGAATAATGTAACTCTTTAGGTTTAAATCTCATCTAGAAGTGGGCAAGTCAAATTTAAAAAGTTATGATTTTACTTGCTGGATTGTGCCAGTAAGGCAAAAGGTTTATTTCTAGCGTTGCATGATGAAACCATCACAAAGTGTCTTACCTTCCTCTTGGGCTTGAGTCGCATCACCCGGAGGGCAGCAGGGACAACGAACCTCTTCTTCTGCAGGAGACAAACAAAAACAAAGAAAAAAAGATGAAGATGATGAAGCAAAAGTTCAATCATTTAAAAAAATTATTATTGAAGAGGCTCGCTTTGGCATCACCTTGAGGGCAGCAGGAACAACAAACCTCTTCTTCTGCACGCGACAAAGAAAAACAAAGAAAAGAATGAAGATGGTGAAGCAAAAGTCTTTTTTTTTTTAATTCAAGAGAGTAGTCTTTACTCAATGCCCACAGGCAATGCTCAACACTAGCAGTGGCCTGGGGTCACCAAATATGAGCTTTTGGCCATCAAATTTGTTTTCAATATCTTATTTTATCTGTTCAAACAGGCGGTCCTGTTTTTGCCAGTTATCAAACCCCACAAGTGTAGAAAATCTGCAACAAAATATTTATTTCCTCTCTCTATACTCCTTAACTCTGCAGTTTACTGGCCTTTATATCCTGCATCAGTATCAATTGTATTCTCATTTTTAAATCAAACAATGTAGGTAGATTGATAATTCATCATTTACAGGATAGTCCCAACTTTAATTTCTCTCCAGCTACGCAAGTAGAATGTAATTCCTTGCGTGTAAATCTCATATAGAAGTAAGCGGGCAAGTTAATGTTGTTTGGGCAAGTAAAATGTAAACATTTTTTATTTGACATGCCCAAACTGGCCAGCAGAGAAAAAGGTTAGTGTGGAGGCTTGGTTAAAATGAGGTCCACAGTATCCTCACAGAAAAGCAAACTAGACAGTACTAACCCTGTCGTAGGGGGCGGGGCATCCTTCGAAGACCTTCAGTCTCTCCAGAGCGTCCTTGCCTCGTGACCTCTTGTGTGGCAACATTCCTGCGTGTAAGGAAATTCAAAATTCAATTACTAAGATTTCAATCGAGTGGCAATTTCAGGGGGAAAATTTAATTTTTAAAATTTGCCGGCTACTTTTCAGGCTTTCCTGCACGAAAATAACACTCAGAAGTTTGATTTTCATTGAACTCTATGCAAGTTTTCAGGGGCAAAATCGCCCCGAGGCCAGAGCCCCTGTGTATTTTAGACACTGGTATATTTATGCATCTTCACAGCACAAGGGCCACATTACAGTGTATTTACAATGAATATACAAGAAATGAACTCCTAAAACAAATACCACGTTGCAATAGGCGATAAGCACAACAAAGAGTTGGAATTACTCAACACTGACTGAAAATATTCAATAAATTACTAATAGAACTAATATAATTAACCCTAACACCAGATACTATTACTGGAAAAAGTCTTGTTGTTTAGTCGAACCCAAACTATGATTTAGTAAACTTATTACGTAAAGAATATCTCTTCAATAGGCATATTGAAGCATTATGTCAATTTGCAATGTCTTTTACTCAAGTGTCATTCATTTCAGTATTGCAGAAGTGTCTCATTAACTTTCGTTTCGATCCGCTGAATTGTAATCATCATTAACAAATGACACCGAGTTGTAACTATTTATTGTTTGTAGGCATTCCTCATCTAGATTTTTTTTGAAAATGTAAGCTATATGATCCAAATTTTGTCAATCATATTTTTCAGAAAAGTACTTGGGCACTAATCGGACTGCAATAATGCATTCATGTGAACACATTACAATCGTCAAGAATGGAGAGAAAACGGCATTCTCTACCAAAGCATGCCCAAGACTTGGCACACACGGCAAAAAAAAATGATCATCAATGTGCAATTTGTATAGAGCATTGGTTCTTCTAGTCATGCATGCCAAGTTGTGGGTTGCAGTCGCTTTGGGAGAGAAAGACAAAATAACCACAGATATGTTGGGAATAAATTCCCAAATCATTCAGACATTGCATTTCTCACCCAGGGCTCGACACTAGCACTCGCCTGCTTGCCAGGGGCAAGTAAAAATTGATGTTGGGCAAGTACAATTTTGTAAATAGTCTAGTTTGGTCTAATTTCTGTTCAAATAAAATAGTAGAATGTAATTCATTATATTTGAATCTCATTCAGAAGTAAGCGGGCAAGTAAGTTTTCTCTTTGGGCAAGTAAAATTTGAACATTCATGATTTTACTTGCCCGATTGGGCTTGTAGGGCTTGTAGAGAGATAAGTTAGTGTGGAGGCTAGTCTTACCCCTGATGACTCTCCAGAACATGCGGCTGGGACTCCTCAGATGGTAGGGTCCTCGTGATGGCTTGGTGTTTGTGCGCTTGCGCATGAACTGCATGTACTTCACTGCAACAGGTGCGATAAGGAGATAAGACATGTTCCTTCATTAATAAAGTCATTCTTCTTGCTACAATTATAAGTTGCTGAAAAAAATAAGTTTTATTTACACACTGAACGTTCCCTTATGCCCGACATGTCTGACAATAAATAAAATACGAGTCACAGCAGATATTGTAGTTGAATGCATAATCTCTGAGGCACATTGAAATGCATTTATTTTAAATGAATGGCACCATACATTTGCTGAAAATAATGATTAAGTTTCCTAGAACTTTTCTTAAGTGATGTGTGATTATCAAAATAAGCCTGACTCAGATGGTAGTGCATGTAAAAGAGTTTGTTCTCATAGCTTGTCACTCGAAACAGTGAGATGGTATCATCACTGTCAGGCTTTCTAGATTGACAAAAATTATACAAACGCAGTTTGAACAGAAGTTCCCTGAAAATATCGCAAAGATATTTTTACAAGCAAATCTGGTCTCTGCAGGTACATTCAGTTCAATACATAGAAAATCAATGTAAAATATATTCAATAAATTTGATCTAAAATAGCATCTGGATTTGCTTACTGATATTTGAAGTTGTACTGTAACTATCCCTTTAGTATTTTTTATGCTAAAACAAAGTTTAACCACTTTGCTAACTTTGGATGTAAAAAAGGTTTATCTAATTATTATAGATCTATTGTACTTTAATTAAGAATCTTCTGTTAAATACTTTATATTTCATACCCATTGCAGAAAGATACAATCAATTGTAAGTCGGAAACTTTGCACGTTTCAACTAATCAGATTTGCGCATTTAGAACACATGATCTGACTTGCAATACATTGTAACTAACAATCAATTGTTTCTCTTTCTGCAACGGGGCCAAGGTCTTTTAAATTCTGGATTTTTGTTCTGCTACTTACGCTTGTTCCTGTAGAAGCTTCCTGAGATGTTGATGAGCTCACATCTCACCACAACAACCTTCTGACCTGTAAGAGCAAAATGGGAAAATGGTATTAGTAGCACATTAGAGGATTGGTAGAATTTGTAAACTTGATGCATTTCTAACTTTTATTCTAAGAAAAATGCTATTTAAAATTCCAATGCTATTTAAAATTCCAATGCTATTTTTCATAATGGTTGAAATAAATAGATAGGCTATATCACTACAAGAAAGATACAAACAATGATAGAATATGATGTTGCCTCAGATGGTAGTGCATGTAAAGTAAGTTGTCTCATAGCTGACTCGAACATGTGTTACAATCATCATTGACAGACACCAGAAGGTTATTGATTTTGTAATTCTTTCTTTAATCTACATGTAAATGAAAGGTGGAAATAAAGAAATAAAGCACTGTAAAAGCACCAGGGACGAACATGCCTTTTTTCACTTGAATACCTTTGAAATTAAATTTAAATGTAATCAACTTTCCTTTTAACCCCTTGCCTACTGAAAACTGGAGGCTTGTGGGCTACATTATATAAAAGTCTACAAGGATTTTAGAATCTCAAAGGGAACGGGTTAATTAAATAGATTAAATGTAGTGCCTTGTGGCCTAGTCGGTCAAAAGAAAACAAGATCTTCGAATTCTAGATACCCGAAACGTGAATTTTGCAGCCCGAAATAAAGAAAAACACTAACATTTCTGTTATATTTGGTTGCTCATTGGGCCACTGGAATTGAGCATCAATGACAGCTAATTGTTTGAAGTCCCAGGTCAGCGGGCCTGTGTTTATTTCAAGCGTTAGAATAACTTTGTAATGAGATAGATTTTATATCTGATGCAAGTTATTGGCTTCAGGGAAACAATCAACATGTATTTTTCGAGGGCTACTTTTTGAGCTTGCCTACATGAAAATACCACTTTGAAATTTAGTTTGCATTGAAGTGATTGAACTCTATGCAAATTTACAGGTGCTCTTTTAGGCATTTCAGGGGCAAAATTGCCACGAGCCCCCATGTATTTTGTTGACTGATTGGCTTACCTTGGAGGAGGTTCTTGGCCACGATGGACGCCAGGCGTCCAAGCAAGTGGCCTCTCCCATCAATCACCAGCACCTACACAAAGATACAAAGAGAGATAAAGAGGATAAATGGCTGAAAAATGGCAATTTGTCAAAATGAAATTGAAACATTCAAGTGGCCTCTTCCAGTTCTAATCTATTGCAGCTACATCAAGACCATTTAAAAAATAATAAAAGGAAAAATTAACACTAAATAAAAACAAATTAACGTTGAAATTAGAAGTTTAACTGTTGCATTTTTTTTCTTATTTATGGCATCATCATGCTTACTTACTTTACAACAAAAAGGCAATTTAATTAATTAGGCAGAAAATAATCGAATCAAATTTGACTAAGTTCAGAAAATAGCCCGACTCAGATGGTAGTGCATGTAAAAGAGTTTGTTCTCATAGCTTGTCACTCGAAACAGTGAGATGGTATCATCACTGTCAGGCTGTGTGGATTTGTTTTGTTTACTATTTAGACAACTGAATTGAAATAAATTGATCTATTTTCAGCATCTCAACCGTCCAAAATTGTTCAAAATACTTTTAAATTGAACGTTATGTCTTGTGTGTCACAGACACAGTAACTACAAACTAAAAACATTTACATTACAACTGTAGTGTAGGCTCAGCTTGGATAGCAGGGTAATTTTGGTTGAAAATGATATATAAATTAACTTTTGAAAAAGAATAACTTCCAACTCCAAGAACAGAAAAAAACAGCAATTCTATTTTCTACCGAAACGTGTATTTACAAAAATAAAAATAAAAATAAAATTCAGAATGGCTAAATAAAAATATTAAAAAAGTGATGTCAATAAAAAAGACAATCACAATGTCCAAAAGACAATCACAATGTCCGAAAGACCTACTGATATTGAGGATTTGCCCAAATTTTCCTACACAAAATTAAAATGAGATGGACGCAATTTATTTTGGAACCGGCATGACCGGTAACAGTAACAATAAACAAAATACAACAATCTTGCAATTCTCCTCTTTGTCTTTCATTCCAATCTTCTTCTTCTTCTTGTATAGTCTGCCTCTTTCAAACTTTTGTGTGTATACCACGACAAGCATAGTACATAATCTTATTCTATTTACAGTAGTCCAATAACTCATTTACAAAAATTATAACGCATTTACAAGTTCGGAATGGCCTGTACGCGCGACAGACTTAGTCACGGCCTCTATCAGATGGTGACGGAAGCCGGAAAGCAATCAAAACAATCCACATCTTTCATTCATTAAATAAACTGCATATCATTATCAATATCACCGAATTGGCCAATATCATAACTTTTGCTTTGAACTATTAATTCACTTGGGCAAGGCCTGCCCTGTTATCTGTATGTTTAGATTTCAATTCAGTGATTTAATTCAGTATCATATTCCAACATACAAAACCAATGCTAACACACGCAATTTTTACGCAAACACACTGCACTGCAATTCACACATGCAGCGCATGTCAATTCCGCATGGGCCAGCCATTCACATCCACGTTCCCATACGTTCGCATTGCATAGACCCATGCATGCTATGCAATGGCTGGTTACATTACAACAAAATTACCACTCTTCCGAAACACGACACCAAACTCACGGTTATCTCTCACTTCTTACATCTAACTACACATTTAAGTTACATGATTGTAAGACACATGACATTATTATTTAACTTCCTTTCATAAAAAGTAAAACAAGGCTTAGGAAAACCGTCATATTATCGTTTATTTTCATGAAAGAATTTGTGCCCACCTTCGCGAAACTCGACATGGCAGCAAAGGAAGTTGCATTGTGAACTTTGACCAATCCAAGCTGGGATTTAATGAGATCACCGGTGTGTTCAAATACTATGCGAATTCCTTAATCGTCAGCATGACTCCGTGGCGCAACGGTAGCGCGTCTGACTCCAGATCAGAAGGCTGCGTGTTCGAATCACGTCGGGGTCAAAAGCGATTTTTTTTTTATTATTTTCATCCGACATAATTAGAAAGTAACATTATGAAAAAAAATATCTTTATTCTATTGTGTAATGTAAACGAGACGATTACAACTTGTTTAAAGATTATAGACATCCATCAGGTCCACTATTTCTTGATTTAAAACTGTTCATTTTTAAGCAATACCGTTATATTATGATTTGCGTATTCATGCATGATTTGATAAATAATGATCTACCTCATAGATTCATTGATTATTTCTCATTTATTGATCATCCGTATGAAACGCGGAATAAAAGGAAATGTAATATAAACGTTATCAAAATTAAAAGAAACGTTGGAAAACAATCTATATCATATTCAGGACCACATTTGTGGAATCAACTACCGATACATTTAAGAGAAAATAATAGGCGGATAAGCTTTTGCCAAGCACTAAAACAGTATATTTGTAGCGAGTATAATTAAATAAATATACATTTATTTTTTTTATCTGCCTATCTATTATTATTATAAATATTGTATATGTATATAAGTATGTATATATATTAATTATCTTTTTTAATTTATACACATTCAATGTATGTATATGTAAATAAGTTAGTTCAGCCGAAATGTATTTTGTTTGTGTAATTCACTATTTTCGGGACTAACCTCGATTAGCACTGTGCTATTTTGTTAGCCCCTTTTGTCAATTCGTTTTAATTCAGATCAAGATGTTTCATTAATCTGTACTATGACTATTGTAAATTGTAAATATTTAACTGATTATTATTGACAATAAATCAATTTCATTTCATTTCATTTCATTTCAATAATATTTGCAAAATGTGGTATTAATTTTGTTTCAAGGAAGATTTTTGTTATACTATTATTTTAGCGCATGTACTAAATACGCGACTAATATGAATTGAATAAATCACTTTACTTTGGTCAAAATTATATCATTTTGAAGACAAGAAATTATTCAAAATTGTTCTTATACACTTGAACAGCTTGGCTAATGTAAGCGCTTTCATCTTTCAGCTCCCGCATTATTTGTTACCTTATCCTTATATCAATATATGATTTGAAAAAATCCGCATGCATGATTTGATAAATAACAAGGCTGATAAATGTATTGACTTTTTTTTAATCTTTTGATCATCTGTATACAACGAAAATGCCTGTTTGTAATTTGAAAAAGTCCGACGTTCGGAAAACAAAATATCTTATTCAGTGCCACATTTATGGAACAAATTGGCAAATATTAGACGGAAAAGCTTTTGCACAATACCTCTGCAGCGAAAACGTAAAGTGTTGAGTACCATGCTCAAACTTAACTTTAGTAATCAAAACCTGCACCACTTAGCCTACGGTACAAACTAATAGATATAACTCCACCATGCTCGAAAGGTATAGCCTATATACACAATTACAAACGACTAAGTAAAAACCCCGTTATCATTATAAAAAAAAGAGCCGTTACAACTCAAGAGGGCGCTCTCTAAAAACTCATTGGTTTTAGCCATTTTTCAAACAAAATTATGCATTTGATGTTTTGTTAAAATAATGATTCAATAGAGATATCATCAACAACTTCTAAAAAACCTATTTAGAATTTTTTCATAGTAGGCCTAGTCTATAGGCATTTTTTTTTTTCTTCTAAAAAGTCAAAATGTCCCCCGGCCGACTTATGAATAAAAATATGTTTATGGATATTTAAGCCGTTTCTGAACCGATTTTGATCAAATCAAGTGTACGGTATTCTGTCATTAAAATTGTATGCTCTTTCAAATTTGACAGTCGACCAGTTTTTCATTATCTCACAAACAGGTTTTCTCGGCCAATTTCGTAAGCTTCTCATTCGTTTTGATTTATAAGCGTGTGTCATTCAATTCGCGAAATTGAGCTGAAGGCTTGCAATTGTGGTTAAAATTGCATTTTGTTCATCGATTTAGCTCTTCGGTCAAGTGATTTAGCATTCAATTTAAAAAACACGCTATTTGCATTCAATTTCGCCAACGGATTTCACAGAAGGCGGTATTACGTAATCACGATTTTTCTCGCTTTTTCTCGATTTTACGAAATAGAAACCAAGAAACACGTTTTAAATCGAATGCAAACAAAATGTTTTCGAATGATCGTTATATGAATTCGAATGCTAAAAAACGAATTTGAACTGCAAAATACAGGTGACAAAATCGGCGAAATTGAATGCACACAAAATGAATTCGTGTGGCCAACTTACGAAATTGACCAAGAAATCCTATACAGGGTGGCCCACAAATAACGGAACGGGTATGTACTAAAGACTCATGATGCCCACCATACTGCATCGAGTAACGATCAACCGTGGGCCATTGTTAGTGTGTGTTTCAGCTGTGTATAGAGAAGAAGGGGTACTAACAATGGCGCACGCATTGAACGTTACTAGTTGCTATGACGGGCATCATGATTGTGTCTTCAGTATAGCAAGCACCCCGTTCCGTTATTTCTGGGCCACCCTGTATTTTGTGTAGCGCCCTCTATACCAAAACTCAACTATCCCTAGAAACGTGTATTATTTTAATAGACCTGCTATTTCAATGAGTATAAATATGTAAACTAAATCCTTGCAATTCATGGGAAATATCTTTTCCTTTTTTCACGGTTTGTAAATTATAACCTCGCCGATTAGCATTTTGCTATTTAGTTAGCTCCTTTTGTCAATTGATCAAATTTATTGTTATAAAACTGAATATTTATTTATTTATATTGACAATAAAATCCATTTCATTTCCATTTCATTTAAATTGCATAAATTGTCAGTTCTTGTTTCAACATATTAGTTTTCTGTCCAAAACTTTGGAAATATTTATGCTTATTTATACTATAGCCAAAATTTGGATTAAATTGCTTTTTTAAAGTATATAATTGATCAAAAAATTGTTAGGCCTATGTCACAATTTCTGTCGATCTTTGATTTTGGGGAGATTATGTTTTACTTTTCAAAGTCTAGATCAGTGGCGTACCCAGGATTTTTTCAAAGGGGGGGGGGGGGGGGGGGGGTTTATTTCGTCAGAAAAATTTCTGTCAGCCTGGGTCGGGGGGGGGGGGTACCTTCAAAATTTTCGAGGCCATCGATAATGACGGTCGAGACCACTAAAATGTAGTCTCAAGACCAGTGAAAATTGGAAAAGGGGGGGGGGGTGTTCAAACCCCCAAAACAGTCATTTTGGGGTCGAAGGGGGGGGGGGGGGGTTGAACCCCCCCCCCCCCCCCACAACTGGGTACGCCTATGATAATATAGATAAGCAAACTTCTAAGCCTAGGGTAGGCAAG
>JBAMJV010012928.1:0-31945 GCA_037951105.1 Echinarachnius parma
CCCCTGAAGCTAGGACATACTCCTTGGACAGAAGCTTTATCCACTGTGCTGTCCGAATATGGAATTCTCTCCCTGACCATGTTGTTGGCAATATTACGAATGTGGGTCTCCAATCCTTCAAAGGCCGTGCACATGAATACCTCTTGTCTAACTAGATTATATTTGTTATTCTATTTTTAATTATTCTTTATAATTCTTTATTAAATATTCATTTCGTTTGAGCTGCTGTGAACCAATTGATTGGCCCTTAAGAGCTCTTAAGATGCTCTTGAGGGCTATTGTTCACTTATGCACTTTATATAAAAAAAAAAAAAAAATCAGCTGCCGCACTGTGCCTTGAGACTTCGGGCTGATCTTCTGGGGTTTGTAGCTGATGTTCAGCTGGGGCACATCCACTGAATAATAATGATAATGATAATAATAATTAATAATAATAATTAATAATAATAACGTGATGAACTGGGGATGGACGTAGGAGTCCCTGATCTTGTTATGCATCAGCTGCCGCACTGTGCCTTGTGACTTGCGGCTGATCTTCTGGGGTTTGTAGCTGAAGTTTAGCTGGGGCACATCCACTGGATAATAATAATAATAACAATATTAATAATTAATAATAATAACGTGATGAACTGGGGATGGACGTAGGAGTCCCCGATCTTGTTATGCATCAGCTGCCGCACTGTGCCTTGAGACTTCGGGCTGATCTTCTGGGGTTTGTAGCTGATGTTCAGCTGGGGCACATCAACTGAATAATAACTAGATGGATCTTTCGACTGCGTGCAGACGAAATGATGCCTCCGCTACACGATTTTTACTAATTGGATCATTGTCACCCCAATATGTACACTCATACCAAGTTTGAAGTTGATCTGTCAACCGGTTCTTGAGATATCGCGAGAACGAAAACTGGACGTACGGATGGACGGACAACCCGAAAACATAATGCCTTCGGCCACTTCGTTAGCGGAGGCATAATAATATAATACAACACTAGTTTAACAATGACGATGATAATTTAATAATGATAATAATAGTTCAGCCTTTACATTGCGCCTTCAATCTAAAAATTATATTCTGAGGCGCATCATACTATATGGCAGATTATTACCCCGGATGTAGCCGTGCTGCCTTAACCCTAAAAGGGCCGGGCTATTTGAGGTCTTCAGCAGGCCGGGTGGGGGGGGGCCATTATGGCCCCCCCCTAAGATCTCGGCCGCGGAGCGGCCGATCGCCGTGAAAATTTGCACGCATGATAAGTGAAGTGTATAGAATACAATGGTAATTTGTAAAAAATTTGAAAAATTCATTAATTTGCATATTTATGGTAATTTATGCAAATAAGTCATGAAATTCATATTTTTACCCATAAATCATATATTATTCATAATTAAACTCTGGTTTTCACTACATATATTCTTTAGAGCATGTGGAATAATAATATGACAAAAAAATTAGGAAGAGCCAAGTTCTTCCTTATGTTTTCTATTGTTTTGATAATTTCTTATGTATTTCTTTGTTTTTGGGCAGGTCCAAGCTATTTGACTTGTGACGTACGGGACATTCACAGCTTTCAATTGAATATTATTCAAAGGAAGGAGCTATGATCTGGAATCTTTTTGGTGCTTTGGAAAGCTACTTGTAGTCCCTTCCTAAAATGCAAAAAAAAATATTCAAAATGCTCGTTAAAATTTAATTATGCTAATAAATATGCAGCGTGACGTACGGGACCAGAGAAATTATGACTTTAAAAAAAAAATGTGTATTGTGAAAACTCTCTGAATCTACATGGCAGATAACTACTTATTCCTGATATATGCATTTAGTAACCATTAATATACGCACTGCAAAAAAAAAAAAAAAATTATGACCTTTTATCCCATGATAATTAATGAAAGAAAATAGGTATGCGCGTGACGTACGGGACATGTGACGTACGGGACATTTTTCCCTCATGTTTTATTTGTCATTTTCCTGCTTTTATTTTTAAATCTTTGGGTCCATTTTGCAATATATTTGTTCTGATTTAAAACTCAAAAACAGCTTCCGCAATACATTATAATAAGACTTTAACAAATTGAAGCTCTGAAATCCGATAATCTGCATTAATTATGCTAATTACTAATTAAGAATTAATATTTGATTTGGCTTCAAAAGATGTGGGATACATCTATCTGATGTAAATTACTTTCAATATTGACAAAAAAGATTTGAATATGAGAAAATTAAACAGAATCATCATAAATTTGGCAACTTACATGAAATCCTACACATGGGACTATTTAGAAGAAAAACTAAAAATATTTTGTGCCTTTTTAGCACTTTCTTGCAGTTTTTGAACCTGTTTGGAAGGTCTCGGTGTACTGAACCAATGTAATACTATATTTCCTTCATTGACATGCAGTTTCCCTACTCAAATTGACTGTCTAGTATTTTAGATAATTATTTAAAGGTAATTATGAGGTATTTCAAATTTCCCCCTCCAGACACATTTTCATCAGTATGTAGCTATAACGCGAAGTATGATGTGGTAATTATGTAATTACTTTTAGAGGTAACTCCTATAGGTAAGACCTATTTATTCTGAAATTTTTAAGAGTATCTAAGCAAGAATTATTATGATAATCAGTGGTAAAACACAAAACAAATAATTTTCACCTGGCTTGCCATTGCTTTAACACTGAAAATGTCCCGTACGTCACACTTTTGTCCCGTACGTCACATGTCTTAATTAGCTAATAAAATCAAAACGAAAAATGCTGTTTTCATAAAACTTAGCTAGCCAGTCAAGAGTATGATAAATTAGAACTTCACAAAATATGAAAGAAAAAAATTCAGTGTTTCATACTGAAATATAAAAAAAGGTGTTCATTTTTGTGACGTACGGGACATTGCAGTTTGGACACGCCCTTATTAGCATAATTAATTAATTTTGACACTTAAAAATTTGGTCAACTATTGCTAGTGATTAGTTTTACTAATCCCCATATATGAAATTAAAGCTTGATTGATAAAATTAAAATTAAAAATAGAAATACAATGTCCCGTACGTCACGCTAATATTTGAAATATGCAAATTAGATGCTCACTACTCGTTAAATATGCATATTATGCAAATTTCTGTACTAAAAATCGAAACTTCAGACTTTTAGCTTTGAAATGATACCAAATTTGTAAAGCTAAAATGAAGATGAATTTTCACCATCGAGGGGGACATTAGCTTGGACCTGCCCTTTTTTAAACTTATGTATTTTATTGTTTTTGTTGTTTATTTTATTTCTAACTATAATTTAAGTATTTTGAACCCCCAAAACAACATATAAATGTAAACAACACTGAATAACCAATGATAAACCTCATTTTACGAAAATTGATATTTCCATATGTTTTGTACACAAATCACGAAATTGAGCGATTTTCGGGCTGACATGCATAGACAAAAGGTCACGTGACTTTGTAACGGTATGTCCGATTTTCAAAATTTTTGTTTTAAAATGTGCGCAAGACCCGAAAGAAAAATGTCACGGAGCAGAGGCGCGTCATCTTACAGCGTTTTGGAGCAATAAAAAATCGCGGAGAGGGGGGCCATTATGGCCCCCCCACCCCCCCCCCCCCCGGCCCTATTAGGGTTAAGGCGCATCAAGCGTTACCAGGAATAAATCATGCCAAGTCGCCATTTACAACACCTGGGTTTTAGACCTAGCAAATATAGATAAAGTGCCTTGCTGAAGAACCAGGAAGAAAAAAAAACCCCCAAATAAAAATTTTATTTTGAATTTGTATGTAAATTGATCATTATCTCATTGTTTCTTCAAATATGTAGCTGATGTATCATCACAGACAGGGATTCCATGTTATTCTGTCAAATTTGATATATTTCTGGTCCCTTTTATTTACTATGTTTGAAATAATTTGGAGTATTTTGAGTCAAATGTTTATCCGATCGTGCAGCAACACCCCCAATTTCAACCTACCTCCCTCCTCATCTGGCTTGAGGAGACCGGCCAACATCCTGATGAAGGTCGTCTTTCCCGTCCCATTCTCTCCCAACATCACCAAGATTTCAGAATCTGTGAAATCTCCTTGGTGGATCTGCATGTGGAAATCGCCTGAAAATGATAATGATAATAATAATAGAAGAAATAATAACAATGATGATGATGATTATAATAATAATAATAATAATTATTATTATTTAGGAGTTCTATAATGCACCAATTCCATCTTTGGCAAGATGCTCAGCCAAAATCCTGATAAAGGTAGAATCTCCATCCGGAATTTGACTAAAAACATGATGCATCGCTTATGTGATTTTTATTTTTAATTTATTTTTCATAATAAAAAAGGTTATAACAATATATTGTATTTATATAAGCGCTTAATATATATATAAGCGCTGTAGCATTATTATCCTACCTGCCAACATTTGAAAATAAAAAATCTTACTCTCATGTGAGCGAAGCGCACATCGCGAGCGCGAAGCGCGCATCACGTGCGCAAAGCGCACATCACGAGCGCGAAGTCCTTTGCGGCCGGGGTCCAGCTCTAGGGTTCTAGATGCTCTCTTGTGCTATCTTAGCCTTATTTTTTAACATTTGACCACACTGAATGAGCAATACTTCAATGATAAAGAAATATATGTCCTTTTTGATAAGAAAAAGAAAAAAAAAAAAAAAATTAATAAAAAAATTTCTGACTTAAAAATCGTACTAGTCCGATTTTTCACCCTTTTTGGAGGAAAAAATAAGACGAAATACGGCAAAATCGGACTGGTTGGCAGGTATGTAATATTAACTTTGGTCATCAGGTACAGTTCAAACCACTACAATTAACTTGTGCACCATCTCAACTCCCTTGAGAGCACACCTACTAGAGGTGCTTAGGGTGCTACAGGTTTATTACCCACCAAGCACCCATTTATACTCCTGGGTAGAGAGCAGCAATGTGGATTAAATGCCTTGCGGAAGGACACAAATGACGGGGGATTGTATGGTGTCTTTCAATAGACAAGCATATATGGACATTTTTCAATAAACAACATTTTGTATGGTGTCTTTCAAAAGACAAACGTCATATGGTGTCTTTCAAAAGACAAACATTGTATAATGTCTTTCAATAGACAGACATTGTATGGTGTCTTTTAACCCGTTCACTACGAGATTCTGAAATCCCCATAGACTTTGTACAAAGCCACCCGGTTTCCGTAGGCAAACAGGTTAACAGACAAACATTGTATGGTGTCTTTCAAGAGACAAACATCGCATGGTGTCTTTCAACAGACAAATGTTAAATGGTGTCTTTCAAAAGACAAATGGTGTCTTTCAATAAACAGACATCGTATGGTGTCTTTCAATAGACAAACATTGTATGGTGTCTTTCAAAAGACATGTATGGTGCCTTTCAGTAGACAAACATTGTTTGGTGTCTTTTAATAGACAAACATTGTATGGAATCTTTTAAAAGACAAATGTTGTATGTTGTCTTTCAAGAGACACTCATTGTATGGTGTACTTTAATAGACAAACATCGTATGGTGTCTTTCAATAGACAAATACTGTATGGTGTCTTTCAAAAAACAAACATTGTATGGTGTCTTTCAAAAGACAAACATTGTATGGCGTCTTTCAATAGAGAAACATTGTATGGCGTCTTTCAATAGACAAACATTGTATGGAGTCTTTTAATAGACAAATGCTGTATGGTGTCTTTCAAAAAACAAACATATGCTGTCTTTCAAAAGACAAACATTGTATGGAGTCTTTTAATAGACAAATGCTGTACCGTAGAACACCATCGTCAAGCACCCCCAAGCACCAATACGCATCTTGCTTTTAAAGAGCGCCCGCTCTCTGTCCAAACGGGAAACTTTAATCAAGAATGCAAATAATGGTGAGGAATATTCATGAGGATAATAATGGAGGTGAATCTCATGGAAACGTCTTTAAAAGCAAGATGCGTATAGGTGCTTAGGGGGTGCTTGACGATGGTGTTCTACGGTATGGTGTCTTTCAAAAAACAAACATTATATGGTGCCTTTCAAAAGACAAACATTATATGGAGTCTTTCAATAGACAAGCATATGGAAATCTTTCAATAGACAAATGTCATATCGTGTCTTTCAAAAGACAAACATTATATGGAGTCTTTCAATAGACAAGCATATTGGAATCTTTCAATAGACAAATGTCATATCGTGTCTTTCAACAAACAAACATTGCATGGTGTCTTTCAGAGACAAATATGGCTTATTCTCACCTAACGTCTTGCTCATCGTGGGGTATTTGTTGTGACACAATCGCTTGACCTCCTCCTCCTCAGCGTTCTCCGAGACCTTGAAGATGAGCGAGGTTTCTCTGAATCTCAGGTTCTCCGTCGGAACAAACCCATCTAGGAAGATGTTGATTCCTGATACAGAAACAAATGAAAACAAAACAAGTGAAATAACAGATTTTTAAATTTTAAATACACCGTTATACAAATGATGCACAGGCTTGAGTGGATCGGTAAGAATTGGATACACGAGTTTAACTTTGGAATGGTTTTAGACCACTTCCAAAGTTAAAAGAGTGCAGACAATTCTTACCGATCCACGAAATATGCCTGTGCAGCATTTGTTTTATAAAATGGGTGCAAAAAATGCGAAAATCAAACTGAAGTGAGCCATGCATCAGTAAAATGCATAAGTAAAATGCATCAGTAAAAACTGCAGTGTAACATACCTTTCCTACACTGAATGGCAGTGTAACATACCTTCCCTACACTGAATGGCAGTGTAACATATCTTCTCTGACACTGAACGGCAGTGTAACATACCTTCATTTACACTGAATGACAATATTACATACGTTCCACTACAATGAATGGCAGTGTTACATACATTCCTTGACACTGAATTGCTGTGTAATATACCTTCGTTTAAACTGAATGGCACTATAGAAAGCCACTTCATGGCAGTGTAAAATACCGTCCCTTACACTGAATGGCAGTGTAACATACCTTCCCTTACACTGAATGGCAGTGTAACATACCGTCCCTGACACTGAATGGCAGTGTAACATACCTTCCCTTACACTGAATGGCAGTGTAACATACCTTCACTTACACTGAATGGCAGTGTAACATACCTTCCCTTACACTGAATGGCAGTGTAACATACCTTCCCTTACACTGAATGGCAGTGTAACATACCATCCCTGACACTGAATGCCAGTGTAACATACCTTCCCTTACACTGAATGGCAGTGTAACATACCTTCCCTTACACTGAATGGCAGTGTAACATACATTCCCTTACACTGAATGGCAGTGTAACATACCTTCCCTTACACTGAATGGCAGTGTAACATACCTTCCCTGACACTGAACGGCAGTGTAACATACCTTCCTTACACTGAATGGCAGTGTAACATACATTCCCTTACACTGAATGGCAGTGTAACATACCTTCATTTACACTGAATGGCAGTGAAACATACCTTCCCCTATACTGAATGGCCGTGTAACACAACTTCCCTTACACTGAATGGCAGTGTAACGACACCTTTCCTTGCACCGTAATGACATTTTAATACACCTTTCTCAACACTGAATATGAGTGTTTATACATACCTTCCCTTACACTGAATGGCAGTGTAACAACACCATAGGCTCCAGGCACTCCATACAAAACACAGATGAAGTCAGAGAGATAGTCTAACACACTCAAGTCATGTTCCACTACGATGATATACCTAACAAGAATAAAAGACACATACATTATTTGGTAACGATTCTTAGACTACAGTCAACGCTGTCTTTAATAGTGGCCACCTGTTTAAAGCAGCCAACCTACCAATGCAGGGCACTAGCTTTAAATAGTTCCATTCAAAGTCTTTTTAGGATACGAGGGCTAATTAAGCAGTTCAAATTATTATTGTCAGTCAACACATATAGGAAATTTGACTCACAAATCATAATTGCATAATAATATTCAGCAATCTAACAATGTGAACAGACTATATACATCATTTCGTATAAAGGGTTTATTTACATTGAACAAATAATGTAAATTGCTGCATAGTATTTGCACAAATAAAACTTTATAAATTCAAACCATCATTTACAAAATATATCAGCCTAAATTACATTTCACTATTCATTTTTATTAATAATTAATAATAATAATTATGATAATAATTCTATATTTATATCACGCTCGCAACTGTCAGCAGAATTTCCAAGCGGGACTATGGTACCTGGGACTTTTACTCACGGCACTACTTACTTTGTTGGTTCTATAAGGGACCTAATGGCTTGAGCAGCTTTCAGACGTTGCTTGACATCAAGGTAACTGGAAGGCTCATCAAACATGTATCTGTGGCAGTAGTAAAAGAAGACCAATACGCACCAGTTCAAGAGTGATGTAAAAACGTTACCCTGTGCATTACACAAATTCAAAGTCACAACAAAAAGCTGTACGATCACATCATTACTTGTCATCTTAAGGCTTTAGACATCTTGAGTTTGAATAATTTTTGTACCCACTTCTACATTTACTTCAAAGATAACATTTTTTGTGACATAAAGTCACAAATCATTGTCACTCTGATAATATATACACCAATACACCGTCAACTGGTTCTCAAGATATCGTGAGAACAAAAACGGGATGGACGGACGTGGGCAAGAATGAACAGAAACCGGAAAACATTAGGCCGCCTGTCACTTCATTGGTGAAGAAAGCCTTCAAAGCTACATCCATACTATGAATTTCACTCGAGTGAATAAGTGCAAATATTAAACTAAAATAGTAAGTAAACTATGAAAAACAAGACTATATGACTTACATATCTGCTCTTTGGATGCAGACAATGGCACATGCAAACCTCTGCAGCTCCCCTCCTGACAACTCATCAACCTTCCTGTCTCGGACCTTATTCAGGTCTGTTCAATAAATAGAGATCATGTGAATGAGTCAAACAATCTAGAGTCATGTAAACTAGTCTAACATTATTAAGTCTGTTCAATACATAGATATCATATAACCTAGTCAACCCTTCTAGAGTCATGTAAACTAGTCAAATATTCTAGAGATCATGTAACTAGTCAAATATTCTATAGATCATGTAACTAGTCAAATATTCTAGAGATCATGTAACTAGTCAAATATTCTATAGATCATGTAACTAGTCAAATATTCTAGAGATCATGTAAACTAGTCAAACAATCTTGAGTCATGTAAACTAGTCAAACATTCTCAAGTCTGTTCAATACATATATATCATCTAAACTAATCAAACCTTCTAGAGTCATGTAAACTAGTCAAATATTCTAGAGATCATGTAACTAGTCAAACATTCTAGAGTCATGTGAACTAGTAAAATATTCTCAAGTCTGTTCAATACATATATATATAATATAAACTAGTCAAACATTCTAGAGTGTAAATTAGTCAAACATTCTAGAGTCACATTAACTAGTCAAATAATCTCAGGTATGCTCAAAACATAGATTTCATATAAACTAGTCAAGCATTTTCAGGTCTGCTAATACATAGAGATCCTATAAAGTAGTAAATCCTTCTAGAGTCATGACAACTATTTAACAATGTGTATGTCTGTTCAATACACAGAGATCATATGAACTAGTCCAACATTTTCAATTCTGTTCAATACACAGAGGTCATGTAATCTAGTCAAACATTCTCAAATACAGTATACTGCCGGCAATTTACATAATCAATCTGAATCGATAAAGTTTGAAGTATTACAGAGTCTGTCACATATGGCCTCCTGTATGTCATATGAACTAGTCAAACATTCTGAAGACTGTTCAATACACAGATGTCATGTAATCTAGTCAAACATTCTCAAATACAGTATACTGCCGGCAATTTACATGATCATTCTGAATCGATAAAGTTTGAAGTATTACCGAGTCTGTCACATATGTCCAACTGTATGTCATATGAACTAGTCAAACATTCTGAAGATTGTTCAATACACAGAGGTCATGTAATCTAGTCAAACATTCTCAAATACAGTATACTGCCGGCAATTTACATAATCAATCTGAATCGATAAAGTTTGAAGTATTACCGAGTCTGTCACATATGTCCAACTGTATGTCATATGAACTAGTCAAACATTCTGAAGATTGTTCTATAGATTGAGGTCATGTAAACTAGTCAAAACATTCTAAAATACAGAAAAATATCTGCCATTTACAATTTGAATCAATAAAGTTTGAAGTATTACCGAGTCTGTCACATATGTCCAACTGTATGTCATATGAACTAGTCAAACATTCTGAAGATTGTTCAATTCATTGAGGTCATGTAAACTAGTCAAAACATTCTCAAATACAGTATACTGCCGGCAATTTACATAATCAATCTGAATCGATAAAGTTTGAAGTAATACCGAGTCTGTCACATATGTCCTCCTGTATGTCTCTCTCATCCTTCTTGTCCAGAAGTTCCTGTACTGAGCCCTGTAAATGTATCAAATTGTGAAATGATTTAAACAAGAAACCAAGCAATAAACAAGAAACCAAGCAATATAGACAGCTGAGATCAACTCTCTTTTTTTACACTATGATCAAATGACACGATTAAGAGAAATTGATTGTAAAGTTGCATGCAATTAATTGCAATGTCAGATCATGTGACTAAATGCGCAAACCTGATTCATTCAAATGAGCAGATTTTTTTCTGACTTGTAATTAATTGCAACTTTACAATCGATTGCAAGTCTTTCTGCAACAGGGCCCTGGACAACTTAAGGGATCTGGGTCCATACTCATAAAAGCCTGCTAGCTTAGTTGTATGCCAAGTCTATTTTGGATGATGTGGATAAGAATTAAACGCATGATCTTATAGTTGCTAACTAGGGTTAACTTAGTGGGTATCTAAGGCTGACCATATTCGGGGACTAGGAAAACGGTTTGTTGCTTTAATACTAAACAGTATCATTTGAAATAAAGAGTGGAACTAAGGTAGCAGGGTTTTCATGAATATGGGCCCTGGTCCACAAACCTTGGCACCCCTGGGGACCTAGTCCAGATACTGTCACTTAATTCTTGACTTGACAGCTCTGGGGATCTGGTCCACGTACTGTGGCTTGATGATGGCCTTGACAGCCTATACTGAGGCTTGATTCATACTTTGACAGCAGGGATCTGGTCTACATGTACAGTGGTTTGGTTCTTAGATTGACAGAATACGGAATATGGTCCACGTACCTTAACGGCCCTGGGGATCTGGTCCACGTACTGTGGCTTGATGATGGCCTTGAGGTCATCCTCCAGGATCTTGGTGAAGTAGTTCTGCAGTTCAGAGCCGCGGAAGTAGACCAGGATCTGCTGCCAATCTGGAGGTTCCTGCAAAGATATGTTGTTTGTATAAAAAGAATTAAATGGAGAAGGAATACAAGATAAATATGAGAACATACATGCAGTTGTGCGCTTTTTCTCAAACCCAGAGCTACCAACATTGAAATTCAACAATCGGGAAGATTTAGGGAAATTTCATCAAAAATCAGGGAGATATCTATCAAAATGCATACAACCTAATGGCCATAATCTTTAAAAAATCAGGGAGATTGGCTGATGGGATGAAATCCGATGCAGTAATCTTGGGTCTATTTTCAGGGAGTCTCTAGGGAAATCAGGGAGACTTGGCAGCTCTGCAAACCTCTTGTTTTTATGCCACCGTGCATCACACAAGTTACACTAAGTGGTCCATACAGCTAGGCGTTATGTAGGGCTCGACACTAGCACTTGCCTGATTGCCACGAGCAAGTACAAATTCATGTAGGGCAAGTACAATTTCATACAAATATGGTCTAGTTTAGTTGTCTAGCCACAGCTACAGTAGGCTTTACGCAGGGCTTGACACTAGCACTCGTCTAATTGCCTCGGGGCAAGTAAAATTGAATATGGTCTAGTTTGGGTTGCCTGATCAGAAAACTATTATTATTGTTACTATCAGAGAAAAAATTAAGATTTCTAGAAGTATGCGGGCTTGTAAGCTTTCTGTTCGACCAAATAAAATTCATGCTTTAAAGGGTACCACCACCCAAAAATAATATTTTTATAAATGAAAGATAACATCTTTAGTAGTTCATTCCATCAACAAGTTCACAAAAATGTGTTTCCAGAAAAAAAATATAATTGGAAAACGCATCACCATTCTAAAGCATGCGTTCATGGGTCTGAATTACGAAGACTAATTTGTCCAGAGCGAACGAAACGTCCGGGATTCTATTGTCTCCAAACGTATGCGTGAATTGCATTAGCGCACTCGCAAATGTTTGGCCCGTACGGAACCAGGAAATAATGGTGGTTTCGTAAGTGGTGGTAATTAATTGCTTTGTTTATGAATTACGCAACCCTTTGCAAAATGTTGGGTATCTATTTGATATCACAAAACGATACCAAATCAACTATGTGTTGTTCTTTGCCTGGTGGTCCCCTTTAAAAGAGTCAGTGATTTAGATATACTGCCGCTGCTACTACTTGTACTTACATCAAACCTTCCTAGATTAGGTTTGAGCTTCCCCGCTAGAATCTTGAGTGCTGTTGACTTCCCGATACCGTTGGTCCCAACCAGTCCTAGAACTTCTCCCGGCCTGGGCGTTGGCAACCTGAACAACATCAAACACACAAAAGAGAACATTTGTGGGTTTGTTCTGCTAGAAACATCATAAAGTCCACTCTGGAAAAAATTTCTTTACAGTATAATTGATCCATAATCCAGGCAAAAGATAGCTCAGAATTCAAAATTTGTGATGTTTTTGATAAAATTGTGTAAGTTGTTAAAGGGATCTAGTAACTTTGTTGACATGTGCAAAAAGTGATGAATGGTTGATGCAATGTATATTGTTGTTATCTCATATGTCCACAGGGTATTGTGTGAAAATTTCAAGTCAAATGGACATTGCATGGCCAAGTAATGAGCAAAAATGCAAAGTGATATTCACTAACTCACTGCACTCACTTTGTACACGGTTTCAAAACTCCGGGGGAGTTTTTCTTATCTGAATACTTTGATCGTACATATCTTTGTAACGAAAGGGAAATTTGAAAAACCGAAACCGGTCCCATGATTTTATTGTTAATACGAATACAACAAGGTATGAGGGAACCGCTAGAGTTAAAATATTATTTTGAGGATTTGGACAATGTTACTAAGTCCCTTTAAAGGGGACGTCCGGACGATTTTCAGCAGTTTCCAGGTGAAAGTACAATATTTTAGGAGTCTATAACCTTTTTCCCGATGAGAAAAGACCATCAGAATCATTCACAATCAGTTTTCGAAAAAATAAGGTAATTCTTCTTGTTCGAATCGGCCGCGAGCAGCCTCGAGTAGAATCTGTCCCAGGATGCATTGCGCATGACGTAGCAGCCTCACTTTCATCAGCCCTCTGCCGCAAAATTTGCAGCCCGCGGTCGTCCGGCCGCCCGCCAGCGCAGCACAGGCAGCTGAACCGCTGCTGCGCGGCGGCTTTATCCGATCGAATCTCATAAAGCGGTCTGCAAAAATGCAGTGTTTCGCGCTCAAATTCATCTTTTTATTCGGCAATAAAATGACAAGTATCGATGCTTTGCTGGATTTATGTAACAATATTTACGGAAATATAGTTACAGAACATTCAGAATTACCTCAGTTTTGAGCAAAATATTACTTTTCCCGGAGTAAAACATTCAAAACTCAAGCGCTTGTTACGCGAGCGTCTCTAAGCGATTGAAAATAGCAGAAAATCAGATCGTTTGCGAACGTTGCCAATTTCTGGGCTGCGATATCATATAACGTGTAGTATGCGTATCATACACGCAGTCTACCCCATTCGCAAATTGGCAACAAAAGAGCGCTAGGTTCAGTTCATCTGGTCCGAGAGAGTTAGGAAATTATCGGGAGATTATCAGCTCATTTTTTTGCCGTTTTTGCAGGTAATTGTTCTCGTATTTGTTTTAAAAGCCTTGCAAACATGTAAGTAAAATAAGAGATAGTCTAGAATAGGTGCGATCGTGATAATCTTGCATTTTCGTTCCTTTTCGGCACTTTTTAAGAGTCACTTACAAGGCAGTTGGCGCGCTAGCTAGCTACCTTTCTCGCAGCGCGGGGCCTGCCGAAACTCTGGCAGACCTTCTAGTGCTCACTCCGGCTCGAAATGATTCTCACAGACGACTCGATTCCTGCAATATTTGTACGTTTTGACGTCAAATGTGTCAATTCCAATGTTGGCAAGCCATCTAGCGCACCTTCCCCTCTCATTTGCTGGGTTGGGAATGGCGAAAAAACTCATTTTCTGGCCATTGCCTGGCTTATTCGAACATCCAAACGCTTGACACATCAGCATTTTAGCAAGCGAAGTGAAGCAAAATATAGCAGCCGCTTCCGCGGTAGCGCGCGCAAAGTGAGGCTGATACGCCACGCCGTCACGTGATCTTTCTCGCTAGCGTACAGAAAGTGAACAGTTACGATTCAAAACTAGTGACACTAAAAATTCGATTGTGACACGTTTGGAGGGTGTTTTTTATTAAAAGTAGGTAGTTTTGGTCTTTGATTTATGTAGATTATGGTAGGATTTTTTACAAATCGTCCGGAGGTCTCCTTTAATAAGGAATCACATATTATCTTCTCTCTGCCTCGGTGTTGACAACCTGAACAATAACAAACACATGATGATGATGATGAAGATGAAGATGAAGATGAAGATGAAGATGAAGATGAAGATGAAGATGAAGATGAAGATGAAGATGAAGATGAAGATGAAGATGAAGATGAAGATGAAGATGAAGATGAAGATGAAGATGATGATGATGATGATGATGACGATGATGATGATGATAATTATATATTAGTTTTACAATGCCCCAATTACTGCTCATGGCGCAGTTAAGAGTAGCAAATAATGATAATAACTGTACAAATACAAAATATATACCTAATAACAAACATGTGTATACATTAAAGTATTTATGATCAACTAACATGTAAACATGAACATTATAAACCAAATAGTACAATATTGTGGGTAATTTTAAAGTTTTGCAAAGAACATAATGACACTGATTTCAAAGTAGAAGCTCACCCTGGATGGAAAGTGTCTTTTCAATAATATGACATGATTTTAAGAGCAATCATCATTCAAAATTTGAGCCTTACCTGTGGAGCTTGAAGGAGTTTGCATTGTATCTGTGTGTTGTGTCCTTCTTAAGGTTACTCGGAAGGTTAATGATGGATATTGCCTCAAATGGGCATTTCTAGAGAGGAAACAAGATTTTATTTATTTATTCATGGTATTTATTTGAACACGTATGGCAGCAAACAAGCTGAATTGCACGTGCTGAACATTCAATTAAATCAAAACAAAAAATGTAATTCATATAAACACAATGACAACAATCATATTGATACAAATATTGTTGCTTTAGCAAACAAAACAAAATAGGTAGTGCATCAATTTGTACAGGTTTTTGTTTTGATAAAAGTTATAACAAGGAGGAAGTTCTTTAGAACTTTTACATCTAGATATTTATAAAATTGCCTCAAAGGGGCATTTCTAGAGAGGGAACAAGATAACACACACATATAATAATAATCATACTAATACAAATATTATTTATCGCTTTAGCAAACAAAACAAAATAGGTAGTGCATCAATTTGTACAGATTTGTTGTTTCGCTACAACACAGAGGAAGTTCCTTAGAACTTTTTAAGCATATATTTTTTTAGAGAGTCAATATAGGGCCTAAATTTCTGATCCTAGCAAAATCTTCTTCAGAGGCTAAAATCACCATATTTTTTTTGTAACCCATTCTGGACTGGTCTTGAAAATACTCGGGCAGGGGTCTATGGAGATATATTACATATAGCAAAATCAATAAATTCTATACACAACGTTGCTTACCTTGACACAAATACCGCATCCTATGCACAGCTCTTCTGAGATGAATGCAATCTTACTAGTTGGGACCACTTCAATGCACAGCTTGCCTGCGGAGAAACAAAGAAACAAGGACTGCTTGAAATGGATCCATTAACAAGTGGACAAAGGATTTTTCCAAAAGTGAGTTTTTGAGACTTCAATCAAGACTTCAATATTGAGTACAAAATGCATAGATATACAATTCAGTCTGCAATAATTTATTGTGTGCATTTATGAACAAATCAATATCTAATTCTAATGAGTATTTTTTACTAAAAATTGACCATGGAGATAAGGTCAGAATCCTGAGTCCACAGGGGTTTGAGAAACAAGTTGAATGAGTCGAGTCAATATAATAATAACAGGTTTGATTTATATACATATCATCCCCTAGGCCGCTAGCGCTTTACACTATTATTACCCTGGTCAAAGGATACCATGTTAACAACCAGCACACATCGTGTGCACCATCTCCACTCACATGTTGTATATATATTATGATAATTATGATATATACAACATGTAAATATCTGTAGTATCACTAAGCCTCCATACTAACTTGTTTGTGTACTGGCCCATTTGGGCAAGTAAAAGTATACATTTTGAAACAAAAGCTCCCTTCTGGGCAACAGCTTTGTCAAGCCTCCACACTAACCCTTTTCTGTACTGGCCCATTCGGGCAAGTAAAATCATTTAATGTTGACTTTTTACTTGCCCAATATAAGATTTACTTGCCCTCTTACAATGTACTTCTTGATGAGATAAACACATATGAAATAACATTGTTCTCTTGTAGCTGAACAAGCAAACCAGACAATTTATGAAATTATACTTGCCCGATACCAATTTTTACTTGACCCGGGCAAGTGCTAGTGTCGAGCCCTGGCTTTGTGCTTACCCATCCTGACCACGGGACATGACTTTTTGCATTCCTGGCGACACTTCTTGGGCTTGCACTTGTCGCTGTTCACGATGGCGATCCTGGTCAGCTTGTCCGCCATCTTAACGGGACGAGCTGTCCTTTTCTCTCAAACAAAAAATGTGACCTCAAACCGGCCTGGTAAAAAACACCTGGTATTTCAAGGAAACAAAAACAATTTAGAAAAATTACGTATTTACATAATCAAAAGAATACTTGATTATCTACAATCAGTTAAAGGTGCACCTGTAAAGTGTCTAACTACACAAAAATTACTTTGAGCTTCCACATTTCTCTTCTACCGTGTTGTTTAGCTAAATGGTAAGAGAAGAATAAAAAAGGGTTCGTTCTTTTCAAATGCCCCTTTAGTATGAAGACATCTATCATTGATAATCATTCAATTTCAGCTCAAGAGCGCCTACAGATGGTCATAAGATACTGTAATTAGTTGTAAAAGCTGACGCAAATTTTCGCTTTTTTAACCAGGAAAGCAGTGTTCTTTTTTAATGAAATTTCACACATCATTCAGACATATCTTACAACGATTTTGGTATAGGATTGAAGTCTCAAATGTCATTTTGGGCTATGTGTATCTGACACTTTACAGGTGCACCTTTAAGTTTAAGGTATGACGTCTGAAGCTTTCATTTACACTCCCAGGTCAGTACTGTCTAATTCTAAAGAAAATGTTTCTACTTTCGGCAATCTCACAGCAGCAGCATAAAAAAGTGTCTTTTTTCTGACTTAATTGACCATCTAATTCTAAACCCAATCAACTATAGATAACACTAGCAGACTAGTAATATAAGTATATAAATCAAATGCACTCGCAGACATACAGACACATGACATGACACCGACAGTCAGACGAGAGACTCAGAGTAGGGAGAACGACCGAATACCGCAATCACGCATTTGTATCTGCTAACACGCAAAACTTTGCTACAAAAAACCTAGGGTAGAATTCATATTTTTCAATATTTTACCATGAAATTGGTATCCTCTTGAAGCTTAATCCTTCCTTGATCTGGATATAGCATTAGTTGTTCCTAAATCGATGTTTTAACACCCGAAAAAACAATCTGAATGCGCAGTGAGTTAGGAGACTTCGCGGTAGTCGCGGTAGCGACTGCACTTGAAAACTTCATTTTGCTACCACAGTGCATACATTTTCCCAACTTCCATGCCAGAGTAGGGGTTCGTAAACTCCCTCTACGTTGAATTTGAGGCCATTGTCATGTAGAGCAGAATCTGATCTTTCGAATGACACCAAATTCGCCGGAATTTTTTGGAATTTTCACCTTGCAAATTGATTTTTTTTAAGGATTGTTTTGCTGACATTTTTGCATCGATTTTCGGCACAAAAATTCGACGAAAAATCGTTTAAAACTGGAGGAAGGAAACTGAAAAAGGTATGGAAAAGTAGTATTTTATGAAAGTGTGTTGATTTCTCTACACATTGAAATACATTACTATGGGAGTAGTAATAGCGCTAAGCTGCGATCATCCAATCTAAACAAATTGCCCACGTACTGATTTTGATATTTTTAGCCATGTTGAGGCATGCGTTTTCTATTTATAGCGCTGGGGCACGCGCAGAGCATAGTTACCGTCCATCGGCTGAAACTGGCAGAACCAAACTTTGTACCTTCTACCTCTAAAATTGGAATATCTCCACTAATATTGAAGCTAATAAGTTGATTTAAGCACCATTATTTTTCTCACTTTACAAGCTTTCCAATGATATTAAGTTTGTTGAGGTTCCTTCAACTAATCCAAAAGTCACCGAACTCCCTACTCAGAGTCAGAGACTAGACAGTCGTATAAATAATCCAACTACAAATTACATTTGCGTACAAACGCTCTTCTCTAGTGATTACCGCAAATAATGCGAGCAGTCAGTCAGGAATCGTATTAGTTTGTACTAAGATCACACCAACCTCCAATTCATCAACTTCATATATTCATTTTCACGATCATCGGACATCATTTATTCATTCATTCATTCATATGATAATGTTCATTCATTCACTAATCTCGCGCGCGCGCCAGCGCCCTGCCTATGCTATAACGTGTGTAAAGAAGAGTGCAAGTCAAACGAATCCAGACTGAAAGAGCCGAAACAAAACCAGTTAATAATCACTTGTACTTGTTTGTCATTTACGTAAAGATGTGCACGCTTACCCCTGTTGATCTGAGTTGAAATGGGTCTTTTATGTCTCTTTCAATGAAGCTGGCATAAAAAAACAAAGGAACATTGGGTTTCCAGATTGCAAAGTTGTCAACACATGTCGAAACCGAGACACAAGCCTGTACGTGGTTGAACTACAGATGGCGCTAGTGCGAAAATGTTTTCAACTGCAGATCTGACTCTCGACTATTGATCACCGATCTATACTCCGCAAAAAAAAGAAACTGGACACTTGTATGAGACCAAATATTTCATATTCATTAACGATCAAATATATGATATTGTATATCAAATTAAAGATAAAACGACCCTCTTTAATATTAGCATGAAATTCAGATGAAATCATTCATGCATGACCTGTCACGGTCAATTAACCACACCAAGGTCTGTTTTTAAAAATAGCAAAAATGGAACATCCACTCAACCATATAAATGTTGATAAGCATAATCTAAAACGCTATAATTCATGACATAACTTAAAGGGATAGTTGAGTTCTGGTAAGGAGAGTACAGTTTTGGTGAAACTGAATTTTAGTAACCCGGGGCCCCGGGTTTATTACAAATTGTTATATTTATGGATATTTCAGCCGTCTCTGAACCGATTTTGATCAAACAAAGATGATTTTATTATTTAAATATTATGCTCTTTCAAATTTTACACTCAGTTTTTCATTACCTCACAAAAAAAAATAAGTAGTCTAGCGCCCTCTCTACCAAAACTCAACTATCCCTTTAATGTTTCATTGCAAATTTGACCTTTTCTATCTTCATCTCAATAAAAAGTATAAATGAAGACAAATTGTGAACGTTATAGGTTTTATTTTCATCCAAAAGTAACAAAATGGGGAATTCCATGGCAACGGTTTATTAGTCGAAACCACAGTTTGTGATCTTATTTCAGCATGAAAAATGGTATAAATTCTTCTCAAGAATTCTACCGTAGTCCAAAGATCTTCAAAACCTGATGTCACCCTTGGTCAAACAGTTGGGCAGTCTTTAACATGACATTTCCCTAGGTAACTATGGTTAAAATCGCAGGGGACACATGAAACAGACAAGCTTCATGCCTCTAATACAGACCAGTATGATGATGCTCTCATAACCTGGCCCTGTTTTATTGACAAATTTGAATTTTCAGAGTTTGTTTATAGCAATAAGTTGAATAATGTCATAATTTACTTGCCCCGCACATCTTCTTTTAAGTGAAACGCTTACTATCATTTCAGTCGAATGGTGTGGTCCTCCATTGGGCCGTATGCATAAAACGTAGCAATTGCTTATAAGCAATTGCTTCAAGCACAAGCAAGAGCTTGTCAAGCAAAAGATCAAGTTCAAGCAATTGCTTGATTTCGTATGCATAAGCTTTTGCTTTTGCTGAAACCTTTTGCTTACACTGCCTAAGCAATTGCTTACGTGTTGAACAAAGCATCGTTACGGTTGTGCGAACATCGCACTGCATGACAACAAAGGGGATTCGTAGTGTATGCAAACGTCGTGTAGTCCCTTGCATAGCAGCTTTCCCTGGTCGTGCCCGACCTGGCAACAGTATTTTTCTTACGCAAATATATTCAAATCATGAACAAAATTGCCTACATTGATATAAATGTCTAAAATAACAGCCATTTGATTAAATATGTAATCACAACATAACCTCTGGAACCAGGAGTTCTAAATCATCCTAAAACGGTATGAAAAATTGATTCTAAAACGCGAATGTCCTTAGTAAGCAAGAGCTCAAGCTGGTCTGGAGGTGCTTGAAAAAAACGCAAGCAATTGCTTATCAAGACAAGTAAAAGATTCGTTTTATGCATACGGTTTTAAGCAATTGCTTGTTTGGTTAGCATTTGCTTACGAGCAGTAAGCAATTGCTTGTGCTTGTAAGCAAAAGCTTTTGCTTGCAAGCAATTGCTTGTTTGTGTGCATACCGATTCAAGCAAAAGGCTAGCACAAGCAATTGCTTGTTTTTATGCATACGGCCCAATGGGCCGTATGCATAAAAACAAGCAATTGCTTGTGCTAGCCTTTTGCTTGAATCGGTATGCACACAAACAAGCAATTGCTTGCAAGCAAAAGCTTTTGCTTACAAGCACAAGCAATTGCTTACGGCTCGTAAGCAAATGCTTACCAAACAAGCAATTGCTTAAAACCGTATGCATAAAACGAACCTTTTACTTGTCTTGATAAGCAATTGCTTGCGTTTTTTTCAAGCACCTCCGGACCAGCTTGAGCTCTTGCTTACTCAGGGCATTCGCGTTTAAGGATCAAATTTTCATACCGTTTCAGGATGATTACAAGCTCCTTATTTCAGGGATTATGTTGTGATTTCATATTTAATCAAATTCCTGTTATTTTAGACTTTTTACGGCAATTTTTGTCCATCGATCTGCACAGAAACCCCCCTGATGCTCTGTGCTGTTTCTTCGCTATTTGCGTAAGAAAAAAATACTACCGCCAGGTCGGGCACGAAGCATTGTTGTCCTGCAGTGCGATGTTCGCACAACCGTAACGATCCTTTGTCCAACACGTAAGCAAATGCTTGGCAGTGCAAGCAAAAGGTTTGAGCACAAGCAAAAGCCTGTGCATATGAATTCAAGCAATTGCTTGAACTTGATCTTTTGCTTGACAAGCTCTTGCTTGTGCTTAAAGCAATTGCTTATAAGCAATTGCTTGTCTTTATGCATACGGCCCATTGTGTTGGCTATTTTCGAAAACAGACCTTGCTATTGTTAATTGACCATGGCATTTCATGCATGAACGATTACACCTTTAATTTATACCCTGCATGTAGAGGACTAAAATCCCTTTAATGTGATATATGATAATGTACACTTTATCATACATTAATATGAAATATTTCATAAATACAAGTGTCCAGTTTCTTTTTTTGCGGAGTATATACAGTATATCGATGCTATCGATGCACTCGACTCGGATCCGACAGTAAGTCCTGCTTTCAGCAGAGTAGAGGGCGGGGGTTTTGGATTTTGGCAGTTTAGAACTGTCAAGATGTGTGTATTTTAGTTATAACAATTATAAAATTAAGTTGTTAAAGATGAATTCCAGTTTTGGGAAAGAAGCCGAATACATCTATATTGATCATTATTGTTGAATAAGTATTGAAATAGGGCTTGTGTGTTAAAATCGGAACCTAAGCATCGTTAAATACAGAAATATCGGAAGAATCCAATATCCGCCTGTGAAATTTATAAATCCACCGCCAGTTCGGACCTGTCCACGCCCGCGCTAGCGCTGGGGGAGATATCGACAAGCTGGGGACAAGCCCGTAAAAACGAACACCTCGTGTACTCGCACGTGGTTATTGTACGTAGCGTATGGGCGATTCCGGAGTTGGCGATCTCTATCTGCAGCAGATCAAGTTATAATTTTGCAAATATATCAATTAGTAGGCGGTTTCTTGGCCAAATTTGGATAATCCTATATTAGTACAATTATATTATTTCACATTATTGGTAATAAGAGCTTCCATTTCATTTTGTTGAGAGGGGGGCGTTTCCAAAACTGACCTTTACCTTTAAGTTAGTATTTAACACTCATTGCAAGCGTATGGATAACACAAAGCAATGGTTCGAGTCAAGGGGCACCTGCCGCACCCCCCGCACCCACATTGGGGACCGGATTGGGGACCGGGGCTTTGCAGCTTGGATGATATTACAAATATATTTGAAATATTAAATTATTGACTCGGATATCATCAACAAAATTATCCACAAAATTATTAGAACCCTTTATTTCATACAAAATTGCCCCTCCATAATTTAGGGAAATGAATCTAAAAATTAACATCATTTTGAAATGTGTTACTGTAAAAGGAGAAATGGTGTCTGCGATGAGTGTGATGTACTGGACCAATAGCTTGACTGCCTTATTGACAAAATCAAGGACCCCTGTTATCATTACAAAAAGAGCCGTTACAACTCAAGAGGGCGCTCTCTAAAAAATAATTGGTTTTAGCCATTTTTCATACAAAATTGTGCATTTAATATGTTAAAAATAATGATTCAATAGATTCAATAGAGATATCATCAACAACTTTTTAAAAACCTTTTCAGATTGTTTTCAAAGTAGTCTTTAAGCATTTTAAAACTTTTTTCTAAAAAGTCTAAATATCCCCTGGTGAAGAATTTTTGAATAAAAATATGTGTATGGACATTCAGCCGTTTCTGAACCGATTTTGTTCAAATCAAATTTATTCTGTCATTTGACAGTCAGTTTTTCATTATCTCACAAACAAATATTTTGTGAAGTGCCCCCCAATACCAACACTCAACTATCCCTTTAATTATTGTTTGTATTATTTGGGTACAAATGTAAAGCTTTTATACTTCTTTCCTCGGTCTCAGAATTTTGATAAAATGTTCTGTACACCCTCCCCCAAGACTGATATCTACCTTGAAGTACATGTGGGTTTTGTGTGTGTGTGTGTGTGTGTGTGTGTGTGTGACACTGTGTGTATGTGTGGCACAGTGTGTGTGTCGGAAGTGAAATCTGTTTCAGGCCTATGATGGGTGTGACTGATCGCTTTTCCTTTTTTTACAATTTATTTCATGTTAAATACATGCACATTCAAAAGTAAATTGCAAAACTGTGCACAAAACTCCGAGTATGTTATTGTATCATACAATGGTTATTGTCTGCCCTGCCATCTGATTGCAAATCTATTTGGTTGTAGCTTCTGCAAATCTAAGAGGAGAGACACTTTGCCATTATGTGATACACACTATCAATACACACTCATTGACTTGATGTACACAGCCTTTCAAATTTTGTACAGAGGGGTTTATAACACTTTTGCAAACTTCTTTTGGAACTACATGTAGATGTATTTATTATGTGAAATTGAGTTTGAATTATAACACGACCATGCACACCCAACAAACAATGACCTTTCAGCTAATGTACATGCTAAATATTGATGTAATTCATGCCATACTGTTGTTACAATAAAAACTCAAAAGTGACCCAAGTTTTTATCATAGACCGAGTACTGTGGCGTAGCTAAGGGGGTGGGGGAGGGCCTCATGTTGGGAACATTGCCCCAAATAATCTGCCTGAAACAATACAAAACATAAGGGGGAACATATGGGTAAAAATAAAGAAATACATAAGGTGTGCCCCCCCCCCCCCCCCATCCCAATCATTTGAGTGCCCCCAATCAGCCCGACCACGCTACGACAATGACCCAGTACATATAATTCAAAAATCAAAACACACAACTACTCGCTCCGTCTGCCTAGTTAAAAATACTGTCACTTTATTAATCAAACAGTTTTGATGTTTTTCACAACAGCCAATCTTGCTTACACTTTTTTCTCTCACAATAAATACATCTTATTATTCAACATGATCATATGTTAAAAGTACATTCAAATATTATAGTAAAATAACTAACAATTCACTTGTAAAGCAGAGCAATATTAGCAACACATATATAGCACAGCTTTCAAACCTAGAAGTAGCAGGGTCTTTAATGAGGCATAACTGACAAGGGAACCACCGTGCAAAGAACTGTGCTGGCTTATATGTTTGAGTACCGTAATTGATACAAAATAGATATCCAACACAGCAAAGGGGTGTGTCAATTATAAACAATGCAATTAATTTGTACGATTAATCGCAAATCTTTATGTTACGGGGCCCAGAAGTGTGATGTCACAGCTATTCATTACCATGGGTAATCATGGTTCTAAACAATGTCAGGCAAGCCAGAAACATGTGACCTAGTGGTTGCTAAGAAGACAATTATTTTGCTCCAAAGCTCCAAAGGAAAACTTTTTTAGAACCATTTACTACCCACTGATAAAAGAATACAATTAGCTGGTTTACAGTAAAAATTCTACATTAAATCATCTGTTTAATACAGTACACTTTTGTATTTTGGGACAAGGGGACCATTTCATTTTTTTAAATGCTTCAATTACATGTGCATGGTTGTTTTTCATGAAATTAACTAATTAAACTAACCCAAGGACAAACATCAGTGTTAAAAGTCAAATTTGTGCACATTTTACGCTTTCAGAAGACCAGCCAGTGATTTTAATCATCTAGGTAATTAGGTTGGGTAGGTTTTTGCCCCCTCAGCCCGGCCCCCAGGATGATTTGCAGGGCTTGCCCGTAGCAGTGGCCCTAGTGCCAATGACCACGAGATATTTCATTTGACCACTAGAAACTCTTGCGTTGGCCACCAACGAATTACGATCTACAACACGCAAGTCTATGGTGAGACTTGAGAGTCTATCTGATGTGTGATTTTAGCCAACTGAAGCATGGGGATGCTAGAGCGCAGAATAGCCAATTTGAACTAGGCTAGTTTAAAATGCGTAATGAGCCAATGTGTATTAAGGACAGTACTCAACACGTTCACAAGATAGCGCCAGCCATCTGATTTTGTCTAAACCAGCTCTAAAGGAGAGTTCTAAATTGAGATCTTAGTGTTGACTAGCTGAATGGTCTCAAAAGAGTCAGGACCCTGGCTTTTCCACACCCAGTATAGTCACATGCCGCATAAGTTGCTGAGTGAATGTCATAGTGTCTCAAGTCCCTTCTGCGACGGTGCTACCGCTTCCTCCCCTTCTATTGTCTTTAGTCCCCATGGTATTAAGGTTGGGCTGGTTTCGCATTACTCAGCCCAGCCCCCAGGATGAATTGAGATCTCAGTGTTCACTAGCTGGATTCTATGATTTAGTCTCAAAAGAGTCGGGGGCCCTGGCTTGACCACATCAATAGCCAGCGGCAGCATAATGTTGCTGAATGTCATAGTATCTCCAGTCCCTGACTCCCTTCTGCGATGGTGCTACCACTTCCGCCTCTTCTGATGCCTATATAGTCCTCCTCAAAGACCCTTTTGGCCACTTCGAAGAGCCAGCCTGCATAGGTTGCTGAATATCGGTGTCTCCAGTCCCTTCTGCGATGGTGCTTCCACTTCCTCCCCTTCTATTGTCTTTAGTCCCCATGGTACTAAGGTTGGGCTGGTTTCGCCTTACTCAGCCCAGCCCCCAGGATGAATCGAGATCTCAGTGTTCACTAGCTGGTATCGAAAGAGTCAGGACCCTGGCTTGTCCACACACTAGCTGAATTCCATGATTTAGTCTCAAAAGAGTCAGGGCCCTGGCTTGATGGAATCCAGTTGCCACATGCCGCATAAGTTGCTGAATGTCATAGTGTTTCCAGTCCCTTCTGCGATGGTGCTGCCACTTCCTCCCCTTCCATGAAATCCTCCTGTCGAAAAAACATTCATAAAAGAATCTCGGTTGGGGGAAGTTTTGTACAGTAATCTGTTGTTTCTTGCATAGTAAAAAAAGGTTTGCCTTCCACTTTTCCCCTTCCATGAAATCCTCCTGTCGAAAGACTTTCATCAAATAATCTTGTTAGGGGGAGTTATGTACACAGTAGTGCTGAGTCAAACCGGATATTTTGATAAACGGATATGAGTCGAGTAAAAACGGACGGATATCGAATATATCTGAAATTAAAAAATAAAAAATAAACAAAATTACATTTCTGATATATCCCATATCCGTCTGTTTTTTTTCAATTGGAATCAGCTGGACAGTGCCATTTTAGTCTACAAACCGCTGTCAAGATGAAAGCCTTCAGTTTTTGTTTTCGTTTTTTTTCGACTACCCATATCCGAGAATTTGAATCCGGTATCCGACCTTCACGGTCGGATATCGAATGGATATTCGTTTGGACTCAGCCCTAGTACACAGTAATCTGTTGTTGTTTGCATAGTTAAAGGGATTCCCTTACAGTTTTCAGCAACAGCAGCATCCAATGACAGTCAGGGTAAATTTACTTTTACTTACATGTACAGCCTTAGTAACATTATTGTACCAAGACATTTTTGCTCTATTTAGGAGATTTTTATTATTATTTTGTCTTAAACTTTTTGTACCTTTGCAATTTATAGTTGCCTGATATGACACAAATGATTTTGTTACAAAGAAGAACTTACATTGATTCCTAATGAGTTTGTTATAATGAGTCAACTGTACTAATTAAAAGTACCCAGTGGCATAGCATGGTCGGACGGATTGGGGGACATGCAAATTATTGGGTTATGGGGAAGGGGGGGGGGGGGGGGGGGGCACACCTTTAACCACCTTACATATTTCTTTATATTTTCACAGATTTTGCCTGCGTTAAGAATTTTAAAAATCATATTACAGGGCAGGGGGACAAAATTAACATTTATTTTTCGGGGGTTACTTTTCAAGCTTGCCTGCATGAAAATAACACTCTAAAATCTGTTTAGCATTGAACTCTAGGCAAATTTATGAGGGATCTTTTATGATTTTGGGGTTTCTTTTAGGTATTTCGGGGGCGAATTCACCCTGAGCCCCCATGTATTTTCCCCACTGTTATAGGGGGCACATGCTCCCGGCCCCCCCCCCCTCCTGTGCCCCCTGTAGCTACGCCACTGATGTAAAGTTGAACTGAACTCACCAAGTCATAGATGACCTTGATGATGAGTGAGCAGCTTGGGCAGGTTGCAACCTCCTCTCCGCTACTCAGATCTTCCTGGGGATTACACAACAGAGAAAGTACAAATAAACCATAGAAAACTTGGTAACTTGTTAACAATTTTAATACAGTGATCCATTAACTTCATCCATCAAGGACGAGAGCTATTTTAAGGCAAAATTGATCATTGTTTTCCTCTACAAATTGGCAACTCCTAAATTTTGTTGACCGATCAATGACATAAAAATAGGTGGAAAATATTTAGTAATGACCATTTAAGACAAATATGAAGTGACTTTGCCGCAAAGTTGCCAATTTGAACGCCAATATCTGTTTTTAAAAAATAACAATGTGTTGCCGATTTACATAGTGATTTACGCAATAATAAAAATCATTAAAAAATAACTAAAGCAGGTAGAGTAACAAAATAGGGCTCTAAAAATAGAGGAATTTATGCTCTTTCTTCCTGTACTTCACATAACTAACTTCTTCTTCTTGTTTAAGTGTAGGAATACCAAACCACAAATATGTGGGCCTTAGGCACTGATGGGTTAAGCTTTTTCCAAAAGTGATATTTAAGACTCCAATCATATACCAATATATCACCAAAAGTGATATTTAAGACTCCAATCATATACCAATATATCATTGTAAGATTATTCTGAATGATACAAGATATTTTCATATAAAAAATACATTTTTCACCAAGACCAAGTGCAAAAAAATGGAACATTTTTTAAAAATTTGATCCCTGAACATTTGCATGAAGTATCACTCAGAATTTGGAAAAGTATGAAATATTGAAGTTGCCAAATTCTGATACTTTTTACTACAAATTATACAGTTGCAAAGCGTTCTGGAGCACTTTTCAATGCAATCTGAAATATCTCCTTAATTTAGAATTAGAGAGACATGATTTGAAATAATATTCAAAATATTAAAAAACCCATTTCATTCTTCTGTAGTTACGATATAGCCAAACAATGAAACAACAAGGTACATTTCTACTAGTACAAGCGAAGAGTGAATGCTCAAAATCCTCAAATTGATTTTTTGATGAATTTGAGTAATGACTTATGTAAATAATTGTAAATTACTAACTAAGCTAAGTAAGTCTTCTAAGACTAAATAAATTAAATGGATCACATATTTTAAACATAATTAAGTTGAAAAATGGGAGCTAGTTCACAACGACAATGTACATGTAAATACTTTAACTCACCATACAAAAGCTGCAAAAACAACATATTTTATCGTTCTAGTAATTTCGTCATTTTCGGTTATAGTTTACAAACTTTACAAGTCATTCTGTAATAAAATGTCTACGATTGCTTACATGAATTTCAGTACGTGGGCCAATATGAATAGGGCATCCTTGAACATTCTCAGGATTATTAAGAATTGTAAGCAGTAAAACACTTATTTACCTTCGTTATCTCAAATCTGTCTCCACATGGACATGGGTAATGGTACGTATCTGTCTCTTCGTCATACTCGAAGTCTTCTATTTCTACTTCGTCGTGAAATGCCGTCATTTAGGCCGTGTGTAGTGATGTCAGCAGAAATTCCACATTATTGCGTAATTCGACAACACGTGAATTACGGATGCGTGCCCAACGTACGTTCCATATGAGATACGCAAACCGGCGTATTTGCGGCGCTAATAACAGAATTCCGGGCTTTTTTACGCCAAAGATTTTCCACTCAATACACGTGGTTTGGGTATTTGAACTTATGTGCTGCTTGTTTCTTGCAGAGTTATAATATGCCGAATAAGGATAATAATTTTCAACGAGTACAAATTGACAACTTCATAGATCATCTTACAAATATGATGTCATAATATGAATCTAGAATAATATAATATATAACCAAATATCGTGCATGCTTCGTTTTGCTCCCCCCCATATTTCACATAATTGCAGAACTGTGCAGAACTGCAGAATTGTGGACCTTTCTGAAGTTGGGGGGGGGGGGGGGGGGGGGGGTGCGTACGCACCCAACGCACCCCCCCCCCCCCCCCCCCCCCCCCCCCCTGGCTACGGGCCTGGTAACAATAGTATTTACACATTTTAGTGAGACTATAGTTAAGAAAAAGTTTCGATAACATTTTGGAAACATGGTAAAAGATTATATTTCTATAGATATGAAAATATATATTCATGTATATTACTTCAGTTGGATTTTAATGCTTTATCAGACTCTCACTCAATTGATTTCGTGTAAATAATTATGTGTAAAGATCTAGAATATAAAGATATATTAGGCAAGTATAAACATGTATAGAGATATAGATACAACATAATACACACAACACACAACACACAACACACACATGCACGCATGTACGCACACACACAAACAAACAAAAACACACACACAAACAAACAAAACACAAACACGCACTCTCACAGACTCACACACGCACACGCACACGCACACGCACACGCACACGCACACACAAACGCACACGCACGCACACGCACGCACACGCATACACACACACGCACACACACGCACACACACGCACACACACACACACACACACACACACACACACACACACACACACACACACACACACACACACACACACACACACACACACACACACACACACACACACACACACACACACCCACACACACACACACACACACATAAACAAAAAACACACTCACTCGCGCGGAGACACATTCAATGATAAACAAATACATAAGCAACTAGAAGGCCGACAAAGTCAGCATACCCACGCCTCCCATTAGCCCTGTTCTACCCCTTCGTCGGCCTCAACCCTGTTTTGCTTACCGATGCATCCTAAAAACATAGTGATCAACCGTTGAACAGAACGAGTGTATGAACTGTATGTTTATCTTAAGCGTATAAGTTTAAATTGCATGTAAATTGTCCACTTGAGAGGATCATCACCATTGTTCTGGTCATTGGGCCAGGATGTGTGCATTAATGCCATTAATTATTATTTTGCGACTGCAACTGGCGAACTGCAGTGGGGCAATTCCACGGTAACGGAAGGACATTCAGACGCAATTTTCGAAATTCAATCAAATAATTCCAGGATCCTGTTTATGATTGATCATTGCAAATTACATTTCTGAGATTCTTGGAACACCTCTGATTTACTATTTTAAAAACATTTTTTTTTACATAACGTGTATTAAATATTGACACTAATGAGGCCGGTAACGGAAGGACAGCAAAACGGACATGGATTTTCATGTTCTTCAGTTATGATCGGATCTCTGTCAATTTTTGAAATTCAATCAAATAATTACAGGATCCTGTTTATGATTCATCATTGCAAATTACATTTCTGAGATTCTTGGTGGAACACCTCTGATTTACTATTTTAAAAACATTTTTTTTTTTTATATAACGTGTATTAAAAATTGACACTAATGAGGCCGGTAACGGAAGGACAGCAAAACGGACATGGATTTTCATGTTCTTCAGTTATGATCGGATCTCTGTCAATTTTTGAAATTTAAAATACAATTATGCTAGAGGAGCAGCGAAAATTCTGCTAAATCGGCTAAAATTGTGCCAAACCCTCTTTTGTAGCCGAGAGTAATTTTTTAGACCGAGACCAGGAAATTTTCAGGCCTAGACCAGGACCCATTGTTTGAGAAAAATCCTGTAAGCGGGGGGGGGGGGGGGGTAGTCGTAGAAAATTTTGGAAGCCGAGACCAGGTCCTGTCGCAAACTTTCGAGGCCTAGACCAGGACCGATTGGTTGGGAAAATCCTGTGTAAGCGGGGGGGGGGGGGGGGGGGGGTAGTCGTAGAATTTTTTTCAATTAAGGCAGCCGAGGCTAGGGCTGATCGCCGATTTTGAGACCAAGACCAGGTCCAGTCCACATTTTTGAGGCAAGACCAGGATTTTTACACAAATTCAGAGGCCAAGACCAGGATCTTCCAAAAAAATTCCCGTCCAGAACATTGGTGATGATTGTCGAGACCTTTTTTTTTTCTTCAAATTCTGCCAGAATTATGCTAAAAAGAGTCAAATTATGCCAGAATTTTGCAAAAAAAGGCCAAATTATGCCAGGCATAATGCCAGATGCTAAAAGGGTCTAAATTATGCCAGAAAGCATAATTATGCCAGATCTGGCAACGTTGCTGAGAGTTGATGCACAGACGTACGTTGTATCGCATACAGCAGGCTAACCAGCGCGTTTTAGGCACGATTTGGTGAAAATGCCTAGGCCAGGGTGTAGGCCGCTTGCTTGCGGCGCGGCAGCCCCATGGCGAGGCAGTGTACAAAATTATTGACAATGAGACTGCACACTGTTTTACTTTTGTATAATCAATCCATTTTCCCCTATTTTCCTGATTCTAACCAGTCTAGATGTATTCAATATGTAAAAATGAACATCTGTTCATCTTCACATTAGTGTCGGGTCAATAATAATTATTAAATAAATAAATG
>JBAMJV010012929.1:0-30938 GCA_037951105.1 Echinarachnius parma
TCATTCAAAAAGAGCCATTTAAACACAAGAGGGCGCTTTTCTAAAAAGGCATTGGTTTCAACCATTTTCATACAAAATTATGCATGTGGTGTTTTATTAGAATGATGATTACATAGAGAGATCATCAACAACTATTCCAAAAATGATTTTGAAAATGTTTGGAAAAGTGCAAGCATTTTTAAAATATTAAAATAAAATAAATCATCTAATTATTTTGGCCCCAAATAATTATCAGATCAAATAGATTTATTGATATTCCAGGCGTTTCCGGGTCGATTTTAACCAAATAAAGTTTATTCTGCCATTAAAATTGCATGTTCTCCCAATTCCGACACTCAGATTTTGATTACCACACAAAAAATTGTGATGTGCAGCGCCCTCTCTACCAAAACTAAACTGCCCATTTAAGCATAAACTACGTCCAGTTAGTCGTGGAAAATATCGAGTCCAAGACCAGTATATACCGATAATTTTGTTCGCAGTCTAGACCATGTCCCGTCGCAAATTTTGGAAGCCGATACGGGGTAAATGACGGTCGAGACCGCTTTTAAATGGTCTCGAGACCGGCAACAAATTTTAAAGAGGGGGGGGGGGGGGTTCAAACCCCCCAAAACAGCCATTTTGGGGCCAAAGTGGGGGGGGGGGGGTTGAACCGCCCCCCCCCCACCCCCCCACCCCTTGGTACGCCTATGCGTGCTTGTGAAAAAGCTTGAGTAACACGTGTTGCACAAACACACGAATGCAGAACATATAGCGGCTGAATTTAAAGGAGGAGACGCATCTGCCCCCCCCCCCCCCCCCCCCGGGGGGGGGCACTCATGTATAATGTAAGACGGGTATGTGCCGCTTAAAAAAACCCCTTTTTTACACTCGATCACAGCTCTAAAGATTCCCGATTTTCAAAAATTTCCGCTCCATAGACCCTCGGAATGACTTGGCTAGGTAGTTGAGTAGCGACAATCCATTACTCTTCTTCGAATTCGGATCCATAGACCACCGGAATGGCTTGGCTTTGTATTTGAGTAGCGCCAAATCCATTATTCTTCTTCTAGTTCGGCTCCTTATACCACAATTTGAGCCTTTATGTGAAATTTGAAATGTATTTTGTAGTTTTAGTCTGCTCCTTAGACCCCTCAATTTCCCTTTCAGGGATTATGTAGCTTCAAAGACCCTATATTTTGTGCGTATCAGGGATTTTCTAGCTCCAAAGACCCTATATTTTGTGCGTTTCAGGGATTTTGTAGCTCCAAAGACCATATAGTTTGTGCTTGTATTCTTCAGACCCCCATTTAAGAGTTCCGTGCGGCACACCCCCGTCAAAAAATAATTCGAGTGCCCCCCCCCCCCCCCCCCCCGGGATCTGCCCCCTCCCGACATTCACACACACACACACACACAAACACAAATACACATATATATATATATATATATATACAAAGGGAGTATTTTAAATCGCAATGACTATATTCTATAATGCTGCTGCATATGTCTGTAAGGGTATTGGGTACCGTGACAAAATCGTTATGAATACACGTTGAAAGGGTTTGTAAGAGGGAGCAAGACATGAGATATCAGCTTCAGGAAATTTGAAAATTGAGACAATGGGGGCATTTCATGAAACTTGTCGGCTCTGACGATTTGTCATTCGCTGACAATTACCATAGTAACATTCAGCTACCAGTGCTTTGAGCCCCCCCCCCCCCCCCCCCCCCAGATACTAACAAAATGTTCCGCTAATGTTGGCGGAGTAAACGTTAGCGGTGCAATTGTCGGCGGAGCAATTGTCGCATCTTCGAAGCATTTGTCTGCGGAGCAAATGTCGCGGAGCAATTGTCGCAGCTTCGGAGCATTTGTCGGCGGAGCATTTGGCGGCGGAGCATATGTCGGCGGAGCAACTGTCGGCGGAGCAATTGTCGGCGGAGCAAATGTCGGCGGAGCATTTGTCGGGGGAGCAAATGTCGGCGGAGCATTTGTCTGCGGAGAAATTGTCGGCGGAGCAAATGTGGGCAGAGCAAATATCGCGGAGAATTTGTCGCATTTTTCGGAGCAAATGTCGGCGGAGCATATGTCATGGAACCAAATAAATATCAGCCATTGTTCTCAAATTTGATTTCCATGAACTGACTAAAATAAAGAAATGCAACACATCAAGTAACCACATCATTGCAACAAGGTCAAATGAAATGCACATTATATTACCTCTGTTTAACCCTTATCCCATGGGGGGGGGGGGATTTTGCCCCCACCCCCCCCCCCCCCCCCCGTCGTTTTTTCGACGTGCATCTAGACCGATTAGAATTTCACGTTCAAACGTCATGACTTTTTCCCCTCAAGTCTCCCGCATGTTTTGATATATAATTCACCCTGGTTGGACATGGAGAACTAATTTTAGATAATTGCTCAATCGTCACAAAAAATTGTTTGTACAGGTTCCTATGTAATTCATATATCCGATGCCCTGTAAACTCCAAATCTGTTATAATTGTTACATTGAATTATAATTTGGATTATTTCTTTGTTAATAGTTTAATTCAATCACTTCAGAGATAAAATCTTCTAAAAAAAACAAAAACAAAAAATACACAAGAATGAAAACTTTTTTTTCAAATTTGTAAGAAGGCAAGAAGCCAACATTTATTCATTTCAATCAAAGATAAAAATACAAAATATATACAGATACATACATAAATGCATACATATATTTTAGCAGTTTAGCATTAGCCATATCAAAATTAATAAAATGAAATGAAAGAGAACTTTAAAAAGGCCATAGGGCCTTGTGAGTAAATTCTCAGGAAGTCGTATTATTTCAGTTTGGCACAATTAATAAAATGATAATTCACAATCAACAACAATAACAAATAATACAAAAGAATCTTATATAAGAGGATCAAAGGTATATTACAATATCAATAATTTTGTCAATAATTTTTGTAGAAAATGGTGTTTGAGTGATTTTTTAAATAATCTTAAATTAGAATGAGAACGAATAGAACTTGGTAACATATTCCAAACATTTGGCAGATTGAACCGAACAGATTTTTTAGCAAGAGTTGTAGTAACTTTATACATATGAAATGAATTACCTATGCGGGTCTCATATTTATGAATATTTTTATTAAGACAAAACATCTCTGAAATATTGAAAGGTAACATATTTTGAAAATAATAAAAGCCAAGTAATAGCATGTAGTACAAAAATAAATCATAAAACTTCAGAAAGTTCAACATTTTAAATAATGGAGCTGAATGAGCTAAGTAATTACTTTCTGTACAAATTCGTACGGCCTTTTTCTGTAACTTTAATAATGAGTCTATAACAAATTGAGAGGAATTTCCCAATACAACAACACAATATGGCAAATGGGGCAATATCAAAGAATTATATAACAATTTCAATGCGAACAAGGGTAAGTAATGCTTAAGTTTATACAAAATTCCAATGCACTTAGAGACTTTATTAATTATATATTCAGTATGTACGCTCCAAGTTAATTGTTTGTCAATAAATACACCAAGGAAATTAACACTATCTGATTTTTGTAACGAGTTTGAACCAATAGCTATTTCAATATTTTGAAGTGTATTTAATACAGGACTATGTTTATTAAAAAATGGAACAAAGTGTGTTTTTTCTCAAAATTAACTAAAAGTTTGTTAACATTAAACCAAGTAATAACTTTATTCAATTCAATTTCAATATTCTCTTTTATGTATTCAGTGTCTGGTTCAGTATAAAATAATGTTGTGTCATCAGCATATAATACAAAATCAAATTTATCAGACGATTTAATTATATCATTAATATATTTGATTTGATTTTATTTTATTTTATTTCCACATTCAAAGTTTAAAATACAATGTAAAAGCAAAGAATACAAAAACATATATACATAACAATTACTACTGCAAATATACATTTACATAATTATATACAAACAAGTAAGGCATGAAAAAGAAAAAAACAACAACAACAAAAAAGACACCATAGATTGAAAAAACAGAAGTAAGGGGGAAAAGTATAAACCGTATATGAATGTGGGGGGATAACCAAAAGCCAAAATAAAGGCTTATCTAGGGCAGTCCCCGAGAAACTAACAAAAGACTGGATAATGAATACATGTATACGGATTAGAGAGACAGAGAGGGAGGTAGTGAGAGAGAACGTAAACAGAGAGGGGGAGGGGAGATAAAAACTAAAAGAGTTTGTTTACATGCATGAACAGTTCTAATAAGAATAACAGGGGGCCTAATATAGAACCTTGGGGTACACCTTGTTGGATTGGGGTTTGAGTTGATGAACAATTCGCAAAATGTGTATACTGGGTACGATCATTAAGGTAACTACAGAACCATTTTAAAGGAGTTCCACGAATACCATAATAATTTAATTTATACAACAATATATCATGATCTACTATATCAAAGGCCTTTGATAGGTCCATAAAAATTCCTATACCATAATTATTCAAAGTAATAGCAGAAACAATTTTATTTTGTAAGTCAATTAATGCATGGGCTGTAGAATGATTACGCCTAAAACCATATTGATTATTACAAAGAATGTTAAAGTTACTAAGAAAATAAACAACACGATTAAATACACATTTTTCAAGTAACTTAGACAAACATGGTAAAATAGAAATGGGACGATAATTTTTCAGTAAGTGTGAGTCACCTTTCTTATAAACAGGTACAATTTTAGCAATTTTTAATTTTTGTGGTACTAAACCAGTTTCCATAGACTTATTAAAAATATAAACCAACGGTTTTGCAATTTGATGAATAATCCTTTTTATAATACAACATTTAAGCAATCATAATCATAAGAAAAACTATTATTCAAAGATTTACATATATCAATTAACTCACTTTCATTTATTGAATAAAAAAAAAATAGAATGAGGAAAATTATCAACAAGATAACTATGAAATTCAAAACTAGTACTATTACGGGGTAAGGATTCTAGGGCAGCAGTATTTTTTATTTTTTTTTATTTGAGGATCATCAATTTCTGTATCATTACGTACAAAACAAGTAGGCATATTATTACTTGAATTTTGTAATATTGTATTTATAATTGACCATGTGCGTGTAATATCATTTCTAGCTTCATTCAATTGGTTAGAATAATACCTTTTCTTCGCATGACGCAGTAAATTATTAACTTTATTTCTATATGTTTTATAATTTCTTTCATTCAATGGGGTTTTATTTTTTAAATATACATTTTATTTTTCTTCCGTATATATCTAAGGAGTGTTGGGGTTACCCATGGTTTCCGAATTTTACTTGCGTGTATCTTACTTTCCTTAAAAGGTAAATGTTTATTTAATAAAATTATTAACATATATAAATAAATCATAAGCAGCATTTACATTTTCAGCAGCATAGACAGGAGACCAATCCAAATTATGAAGTTCATGTTTTAAATTATTAATTCCTTCATCACAAATATTACGCTTCACATTTAATGGTATATTTCTTTTACTAAATAATTGAATATGTGTAAGTACAAATACAGGTAAATGGTCGGTTATGTCAACAGAAAAGCATCCACAATCAAACTGGGCATCTAAAACATTTGTAAATATATTATCAATGAGAGTGCAGCTAGTCATAGTTATACGAGTGGGCGTTTTAATCAAAGGAAATAAACCAAATAATGAATTTAAATTAAGAAAATTTCTACCATCAGGCTCTAATGAATTTAACAATAAATTAATATTAAAATCTCCAAGAATAAATATGTTTTTTTGTTGACAGGATATTAAAGCAAGTAATTTATTATAAAATTTAAAGAATATTTCTAAATTACAACTTGTTTTTTTATAAACAACACCCACAGTGAATTTAACATTATTATCAACGAAATCAATAAAAAGAGATTCACAAGTATTACTTTCCTCCTCTGTTTGAGTAATGTCAGTTCTTACATTAAATTTAATACTATCTACTATAAATAGGGCCACTCCACCCCCACGTCCGGATAGCCTATTTGAATTAACAAAATTATAACCTGGTATTCTAAATGGAAGAACAGGGGTATCAAAAATCCAAGTTTCTGAGACAGCTATTATGGAGAATGACCTATTGAGTGTGAACAAAAAATCTGTGATGTCATTACAATTTGTTTGGAGACTCCGTTAAAATGAATCATACTTAGACCTGTTGGGTTAACAAATTGGACATTAAAGTCATTAGGGGTAAGACATTTACATGAATTTGACGAATAAAATAAATTTAAATCAGAGTCAGTATTCTGTAAAGTATCACTCATTTAAAAGGTGGAGGTAATTGAAAATCACACTCATTCTATGTATACTACAATTACCTAAAACAATCAAACAATACATGATTCCATTCAAATGGACGTGTAAAATTATATATTCTGATCCTCGGTAATACATGGTTAAAATGTACTCGCCATCAAACAGACACACAAACACGCAGAGCTGCTCAAAACACTCACACATCAAGAAACAATGTACAATATGAGAATATAAATATATTTACAAGACAACTAAATTAAACGTAAGAACAAACTATATTATCAAAATGATGGTATACAAAGAAGCTGAGTCCAACCAGGAGTTTCCAAGGTTTATAACTTTGCTAGTTCATCACTGTTGTGGATTAGTCTTTTTTTCTTGCTGCCGTCAGTATGTTTCACAAGAGCGAAAATTCGCCCATCTCTGCTCCACGCTGCTTCTACCTTCTCGTGCTTGCCGGTCTCTGTCAATAGTTTCTGGTTTCGAATCGTGAGGTCCTCTGCGATGGACATCCTGAGGCCTTTCAGTTTCCGACGATTGGTGATGTACAGTGCGAGTCAAAAAAAACGAAACCGGACTTTGATAGCTTATAAATCCGCAATTACAAAAATAATATATGTTGATATTGGTATCATGTTAAAGCTTGGGAAATTGCCTTTAAAATGATACATCACACATTTTGATCACTTTACGCATCATTGAGGACGACCTTATCATCCAAAGTCATGCGGAAACTACCCGTGTCCAAGTTTGCCGTCGTCTTGTTCTAAACACAACAGACAAAAATAAGTCCCCCTAATCAAAATGGCATAACATTTAAAGAAAACAATTTTGAGCAAAATAACTTGGCAGGATTGTTCATACATTTATCAAATAACTTATGTGTGAAAATAGAATTTGTCCATCGAGTCATGCATGAGTGAGCACACATTAAAGGCAAACTTGTCACTTTTAGACTCTTGGGACTTTTGAAAAGTGACAATTTTGCCTTTAATGTGTGCTCACTCATGCATGACATGGCGGATCAATCTCATTTTCACAGTGAAGTTAGTCAATCAGTGTAGGAACAATCCTGCCAAGTTATTTTGCTAAAAGCCTGTTCGTTTTTACGCTATTTTGATTAGGGGGACTTTGGTTTGTTGTTGTGTTATCATGAATGAATGCGTCTGTTTACGTTTTTTTTTTTTTAAATGAACATTTCAAGAATATTCTTTGGTGAATATCAGGTGGTTGCCAGTAATTTCATGTTAATCAGGGTGGAAGGGGATCACACACTGCCCTCACATCAGTAACCACACTGTTTGGAGGCAGGGGCCCCTGAATAGGACATGCAAGATGAAGTTATCTTTGAAAATCAAACAACAGATGCAATCATTCACAAAACAAAAACACTGCAAACTTGGACACGGGTAGTTTGTGCATGCCTTTGGATAATTAGATCGCGTTCGGTTAAGCGTGAATAGATCAGAGTGTATGATATATAATTTTAAAGGAGATTTCCCAAGCTTGAACATGATACCTATATCAACATATATACTTTAATATTTGTGGATTTATAAGCTATCAAAGTTGGGTTTCGTTTTTTTTGACTCGCACTGTATTCCTGTCTTTTGCGATAGGATTTGAATTTGATGATGATCGCTCGCGGGATCGGTTCGCCACCACCGTCACGGTTCTCCTTCCGCTGGCCAACTCGGTGCGACCGCTCGATGTCCTCTAGCTTCAGGTCGACCTTCAGGTGATCGCTGGCTACCTTCATCGCGATGAGGTCGGTATTTTCTCCCGGTCTCTCCTTACACCCAAACAGCCTCACACAGTTTCTCCGTGAATATTGTTCCTGGGTATTCAGGTTGGTATCAATGGCCTGAATAGGTTAGCGAATATCCTTCTCCTTTTCATTGTTGCTGTGTTGTAGTTCCATAATGAGACCATCTTGTTTCTCAATGGTGTTCTCCATATCTCTGACTCTTTTGTTGATAGATTCTTCCACCAGTGAAAGGAAGTTGTGGCTCTGAAGTAGGTCTTTGATCACTTCCTGAATCAGGGCATGATCCGGTGACCGAGATCGTGAATGCGATTGTGATTTTGATCGCGTCTTAATAATGGAAGGTTCAGTCGACATAATGGATTTAAGCCAACCCAAATGCTAACAAAAGAGTCCGGTAGTCAATAGATCAGATTAGTAGGTATTTCAAAAGTCACAAACCGTTTCATGGAGCTCACATTGTGAAGAGATTAGACCGACCGTGCAAAGTTGTCCCAGTACATATGCTGTATACAGTATAGCTAGGTTCTCCAAAATAATACCACAGTCAGCAGTATATGGGACTGAAGCACAAAATCCAAGTGAAAGTATAAATACAGTCACAAAATGTGACGGCAAATAACAGGAAAATCACAGCACACTCATATTTCAGTCCAACTCCTGGTGGATGATACTCCTCTAAAAGGATAATTTACATGTCCATAAACTCACACACGCTTGATATAAAGTATAAAAAGATGAATTGTCAGGACAGTTGTGCCAATCGGACTGTAGTGCTGTATTTAATGAGATAAATAATGTATGCAAATGAGTGATTTATTTTATTACCATAGAAAACATGGATATGATGAATCACATCATTTAAAAGTATTTTTACAGAAAACCTGAAGAAATTTTAGAATTTCTCTTCATTTAAAGCCCAAGATCAGTTTCGGGAAAGTAGCCGAATACATCTAAATGTATCAGTATTGTTGAATATGTATTGAAATAGGGCTTGTGTGGTAAAATCCGAACCTAAACATCGTTAAATACAGAAATATCGGAAGTATGAGCGAACCGCCACGTGGAAAACCGCGTGGTCATAATACACGTAGCGTATGGGCGATTCCTCGTTGGCGATATCTATTTCATTGAAATAGATATATAATTTCGCAAATATATCAATTAGTAGGCGGTTTCTTGGCCAAATTTGGATAATCCTATATTAGTATAATTATATTCTTTCACATTATTGGTCGTAAGAGCTTCCATTTCATTTTGTTGAGAGGGGGGCGTTTCCAAAACTGATCTTTACCTTTAAAATGAAAATCCCAATTTTCCCCCAAATTCGTCAAAAATGTGCATATTCAAAATGTTAACTAATTATTAAAACAAAATTCTACTTGACTAATTTCACGTATGTGCCAATTTTCAAGTCAATCGGTCCATTCGTTGCCGAGATTTGAGGGGGGGGGGGGGGGCTAACCCCCCCCCCCCCCCCCCCTAATGGACTACAGTCCCCAAAAAATTCCAATGGTATTAGGGTTAATGAATAACAATTGTTGAAGAAATGTAGATCTTTGTAAAATTGGAAAAATCTTTGTATATTGAATGTTAATAAAGTATAGCGAAATATACACATTTATATTCACAATTAAATCCACTAAAGAACAATTCATACAACGATTACTGTTATAACACGAATATCCAATCAAGTTTGTTCATATAATACCACACTAGATTAAAAGGGTAGTACAGTTAGGGTGAGGCTGAACTTTAGTAACCAAAACCTGCACTGTAAAATTACAAACTAATAGTTATAATTCCACTGTGCTAGAAAGGTAAACGAAATTACAAACGACTAAGTAAAAAGCCTGCCATCATATAAAAAGATCCATTAAAACACAAGAGGGAGCTCTCTCAAAAGGAACTGGTTTCAAACATTTTCAAACAAACTTATGCATGTGATGTGATGTTGAAATGATGATTAAATGAAGAGATCATCAACAACCATTTAATTACTACTTTTGACAATTTTTGAAACAGTGTAAGCATTTTTTTTTTTTAATCATCGAATAAATTTGTGGCCCAAATTCACCACGATCGGACATATTTATTGATATTTCAGGCATTTATAAACTTGTTTTGACCAAATAAAGTCTATTCTGCCATTAAAATTGCATTTCTTTCAAATTCGACACTCACTTTTTTATCACCTCACAAACAAATTGTGTTGTACAGCGCCCTCTCTACCCAAACTGAACTACCTCGTTAACATGTTTAATGGAGTTTAATTAATTCGGCTTACTAAAAACATGCTTACTATTTATCCATCCCTTCCATCAAACAGAATATCAATCCAATAAGTGTGTTTGAATGTCTGGATTGTGTATTCAAAGGCTGCATAACATAAAAATGCACTATTCGTTTTAAAGCATAATAAGTTATCTTCCATGCATGACCACACGTGGTGGCTTTATGGCATATATTTCAAACCATGTAACTTAATAAATTTAGCGGTACTGTCCCGTCTGCTGTGAAATGAGATTACGGAGATTGATGGTAACCCATCACATCTATAATGGGGTTCCTGCTTAACCAAACTGTTTCTGCCATACTGACGAAGAACTTCCACCGGTGCCGATTCCATCCGAAAACAAAATGCAGGGGGGGGGGGGGGGGGGGGGGGGGGAGTGCATTGTTCACAAACAATGCTCGCCAACCGAGTGCATAGTGTTTCCGGATGGAATCGGCGCTGGTGCTTGCATCGTTACTCTTTGGAGGAGTTGTACACGGCCAATCATGACAGGGCCTTTGCAATACAAATCACGAGGCTCACATACTTTCAGCTTTGATCAATATATCACTACGACCACAGTCGTCCAGTTTTTCTGCCGAGCTGCGATAAAATATATAAGGTATACTCAGTGGGTAACTGAGATCGCAGAAATATACGCTGTATGAACCATTAGCCAGTGTTTGCATTTATCAATAAAGTTACATGACCCCTTTTATAGACAAAGGGTGAATAAGTATGTATACATGGTCCCATTCTCGATTTAACATGTTAAAATAATGATGATTCTAATCGATGATAGATCACATACGAATGTGCGACTCGCTGGTTGTGGACATACAACGTGCTACTCGCTATTCGTGTTGAGGGTTCAGCAGCTCATAATTAGACGAGTCAAAACACTCATCCAGGTTAACTTGGCCCGGATCTTTTCCCGACACTCCGCAAGAAGACACTATCCCGCCCTCTACTGATGCAACAGTCCCCTGCTCTACCATGTCTACAGTAGCTGAAGAATGCATGCTAAGCTGCCCGGCGGTAGGGAGGATGGCATATTCACTATCTGAAATACAGCTCTCCCCTGGACTAGTAAGGACGTCACTTCGTCCATTACTTGCATACAGCGCTTCCCGAGACTCTGATTCAACGAGACCTATAGACTGTATTGGGTTGTCATACTTGACATCAGAAGGAGCTTCTGCTGCCGGGCTTCCAATTATGAGTGGCATACAATACGCTTTCTTAACATGATTGCGTATGAGGTGATCGTAATCAGAGTCATCAAAACTCAAAGGTGAGTTTTCATTGACCGCTTGTTCCTGCACCCTCCCACTCTTCTCTGGTTTGTCGTACATGGTTGTCATGATTTCATCATCAACTGTGACAATATTTACTGAAACGCAGCCGATGGGAGATGCTGCTGGTTCATCAGTCAAGATCCGCTGTCCACTGTCCTCAACATATATGACTTCATTGCGTTCGCAATCATCTACTGTGTAGTACATACCTTCATTCTGCATGCTTCCATTCTCAGCACCAAGTGTCTGAGCATTAGATGCTACTGAAGTTGCCTCGCCATAATCTTGTTCAATCTGGACACTATGCATATTTGTAGTGGCGATAATGGTTACGTTGGCCCCGCTCTCGTTATATGGCGCGCAATCCTTAACAGAGGTAACACAACATTCCCTTGGAGGCAACTCCGGGGGCTGATTGGTAATCCCTGATACAGAGAGAACACTAACACTCGGGAAAGATGATAGGGTCTGATGCGATGCCATGGATGTCAAGTGTATCGTGTTTGGATCTAACATTGTAGATAAAATATTGTAATGGTGGTTGTCCAGTGGTTCATCTCGTGTGTGTTTTCGCGCTAGACGATACAACTTTCTTCCAGTGATGCATAGTAGTGCTATAGCTAATGTTGAAATACTTACTATGAACACGACCGTCCTAGTTTCCATTGCTGATTTAGGGTCATCCGATTTGGGATTGTAACTAGTTACTTGTGGTAACCGTTGCGTTGCTCTTGGGGGCGAAGAAACCGTGGATAGTATTCCATCCCCCCTATGTCCTGTAATTCCGGAAGCGATGATGCTGCTCGTAACGTTGAGCATGGGAACCGATGTAAGTTTGAAATGCAAAACATGTCCATTAGTCAATGCTTCGTAAGTATCATACGTTAGATTTAGAGCGAGGTATTCACGAGAGGAGTTTAAATAAATATAGTATTCACCGTAATCAGTTTCAACTAGTGGATCTTTGATATTGAAGAAAAAACATCGGAAACCACAAAATTCAAGTGTAAAATGATGCACATATTTGTTTTCAGTGTAACACCAGGAGTAGCAATAGCTTGAACTGCAGCTTCTGAAAGCACAATCCCCAATCTTTGTACCATCTGGGTGTTTTATTTTATATATACTTATTGGCAAGAGGTGCTCTGCAATACAATGTACACTGACGGCCGTCCCATTCGTCTCTAGTTCATGATGTCTCTGACACTCAACTGATATTGTCAAACATGGATTGCAAAAAAATAACATTAACAATGCCACATGCAATGCCTTCATATTGTAATTCATGCTTTTATATATTTTTTCCTCGAATATGATAATGAAGAAGATATTTTGTACGAAATTGTTTGATCAGATATCGGAACAGACACAGACGCTAATGATGTTAAAGTCATGTCGCCGAATAATAAAGGTAAGCATGGCAAAAGCACAGCTGTAAAGGTTTGTTATCAGTATCCAAGTGACATAACTCATATATAGCCCATGATTTATTCACTCACCTTTTGAACGTTCAGTATAAGAATCTAATTCAACTCGTGATTGATTGGTTTTACTTTCATATCCATGAATCACGAACCATCAATACAACTTCCTGTAAACATTTTGAGTATATGTTTGTTTAGACAAACGTCGCAATGACAAAATGTCACGTGACTTCGTAACGGTAGGTCCGATCTCTCCAAGTGTTTGTTTTAAAATATGCCCAAGACCTAAACGGGGGGGGGGGGGGGGGGGCAATTTTGCCCCCCCCCCCCCGGCCTTATTAGGGTTAATAGGAACTACGTTGAATTACGTTAAGGTACGGTGGTTGGCCACGGAAGGGTACGGATAAGTACGTTTAAGTACATTAAACTACGCAAGGCTACACTAATTTGGTCACAGTTTGCTCACGGACAGGTACGGAGTGGTACGTCTGACTACGCTTGAGTACGAGAGACTGCGGTAGCCACTACGCTGGACTACGCTAAAGAACGTCAAACTACGGTAAATAGCAACTCCGAACGGAGTATAACAGCCAACCGGTGGTGTAGTACGGCCATTGCGCTTGTTTTTCAAACATAGCAGGTCTTTGAAATTTGTCTTATTTTTTTGTATTAAACATGTCTAGATCAAGACTATCGATGCTGGTTTTGTGCACGGTACAGTACGTTAGAGTACGCTAGAGTACATTTAAGTACGTAACGAAGTACGTTAGACTACGCCAGACTTCGTTAGACTACGTTAGACTACGTTAAACTTCGGTTTAGTACGGATGCCTTTAACGTACCGCTCTTTTGAACATGTTCAAATATTAAATCGAAGATCACGGCTACCCCGGTTAATACCAAGTTAGCATCACAGACAACTACGGTACGATACGGATGCTAGTACGTTCAACTACCTTCAACTTCGTTCAACTACGATCAACAACGTTAGCCACCACTACGTTGAACTACGTCCACTACCGCAAGTATGACCGGCCCTTAAAACTTGACTATAAAGTTCTCCGAATGGATAGAACAATATCTGCCTAAACCGGTAATCTTAGAAGCAGGTTCACTTTCACGCAGAGTGCCTCAGAACCTCATAAAGAGCAAACAAAAAAATACTAGTCAGGTTGTCGCAAAAGGCCTGATACTTATCTTTTGCTGGTTTGAAAGGCTAATTGTATCAAAGACTGTAATTTGTGATGAGTCCTGGTAGGAACAGACAGAAGTCGGTAAATCTCAAACCCCAGAAATCGCCATTGATGTGAAAGTGCATACAATTTTTTTTTTTGGGGGGGGGGGGATATTATTAGCTTATATTGTTCCCTAATATTTCTTCTACATGTAGGCCGATTTTCATGTCAAAATATTTGGGGGAAATATTACAATTTTGGACAGTTTTGAAGCATGTTTTTTCGGGTTTGCAAAGTTAGATTTTCAAGATTCTATGCCCTTTCACTCGCGATCGATAATAAGCTCCGCCTCTTAGTAACCTCGTTGTGCTAAGCTGATAATCTCCCTAAGTGGCGTGTTCGCGTACAGATTCATTGATCTCTTTTGATAGTGCCGCCGCTCGCACACCGATTAGTAAACTTAGACCCCGTTTACAGTGAAAAAAAGGACGGGCCGAGACGCGTCTCGGCCCGGCCTTTTTTTCAATGTAAACGCTCAAAACGCCAAATGCGGGGCCAAAAGTGGCCGCGCATTTGGCCCCGCTCTGGAGGTAGTCTCGGCCGCCGCTTTTTCTCACTGTAAACGCACGCAGGGCCAAATGCGGTACCAAATTGGGAAAACAATTCATTGCAAATAACGCGCCTTTGTTCTGTGACCCCGGCGTGCCTCCAAAATAATGGTTTGTTTACATGCAGAGCGCCACTACGACAAGATATTGAAAGGGCGGCCGGGCCGCGAGGGCCGAGACCGCCACTGTAAACGCACCCAAATTGGGGGGCCGAGTACCGCAATTTAAGCAGGGCCGAGACGCGTCTCGGCCCGGCCCTGCACTGTAAACGGGGTCTTAGTATCCAAACTAGCCTATAAACGCTTTCTGATTTTTGAAGTGATATTGCTCCCTTGTAATCTATAAACGCAATATAGTATAGAACAATGTATAACGAATGAACGGCAAATCATTCATTTGAATTATAAATAAGCCTTGTCATGTTGGCACGTATGAAGATGAATTTATGTTTATGTAATTTTGGTTAAAGCCGAACAAGTGTGTGTGTGTGTGGGGGGGGGGGGGGGGGGGGGCGGAGCTGCAGCCCCAGCGGCCCCTGCAAAATATGTATGTTAACGGACCCCATAAGAAACAGTTGTATTCCCAAATTTCGTAGCTGTTAAATACATCTTTAGTTTAAAAACGATTATTATTAAATCCCGTTACATGCCTTCATTCTAGATTATAATTATGAGCGTCCTATTGGACACAAGCGTGGATTAATAACATGACTTTAATAGTTGAGTGAAATATCGCGCCATCTATAAAATACGTCCGAAAATGATTGTCCTGAATGTACTCCCCCCGCCTCCCCCCCCCCCCCCCCCCCCCGGCCCCCTGTACACACTTTGTATGCATGTGGTTGAATGTAGCATACGACATCACTGGTTAAAGCCGAAAAAGTGTGTGTGTGTGGGGGGGGGGGGGGGGGGGGGGAGCTGTAGCCCCCGCGGCCCACACTGTGTATGCATGTGGTTGAATGTAGCATACGACACCGCTGTGAACCCCCCCCCCACCCCCCCCCCCACCCACCCCCTTCTTCTTGCGCGTACGGACATCGAGGATGCTTTTTAGCACTCGGTTTGCAGGATTATAATTCCAAAGGGCACCGCGCGCACCGCGCTTTTGTGATGGCTTCGCACCTTTGAAGTGCAAGCTGCATTGTGTGTACGAACGCAGACTCTCGAATCGATCGATCTGTCGAACAATCGAGAGAGTTTCCTTTTGTTCATGCGAGCGCGGTCGCTAGCTATTGTATGCTCTGTTACTTGTGTGCTTGAATTTGACGTCATCTTTCCAAATTCCACTTAAAGGGATAGTTGAGTTCTGGTAAGGAGAGTACAGTTTTGGTGAAACTGAATTTTAGTAACCAAAACCTGCATCATTACATTACAAACTAATAGTTATAACTAGAAAGGAACACAAAATTACAAATGACGTAGTAAAGATCATGTTATCATTCAAAAGAGCCGTTAAAACGTAAGAGGGCGCTCTCTAAACACTCATCGGTTTTAACCATTTTGAATAAAATATTGTGCATGTAATGTTTTGTTGAAATAGTGATTAGATAGAGAAATAACCAACAACTATTTAAATACCTATTTTGTAACTTTTTGAAAAGAGGAAGCATTTTTTTAAATTGTTAACGGCTGGTTCAAAATTCTGTGATAAACCTGGGGCCCAGCTTTATTACAAATTGTTTTATTTATGGATATTTCAGCCGTCTCTGAACCGATTTTGATAAAACAAAGATGATTTTATTATTTAAATATTATGCTCTTTCAAATTTTACACTCAGTTTTTCATTACCTCACCAAAAAAATGAGTAGTCTAGCGCCCTCTCTACCAAAACTCAACTATCCCTTTAAATTTATATTAAATTCGACGATTTTTGTAGAGAAGGTGTAAATCAAACATATTTACTGATATGCAATTTTCAAGAAACTTGGAAGAAGGTTACTAAAGCCCAGTGCCCATTAGGCGATCTGCGCTTGCGATCTAGCCCGAGTTGCTAGCGATCTCAGTTCGGTGTGAATCGCACCAGTTCGCCGCGAGTCAGACCGATCTCATTGCGTACGCGATCATTTCGGTGCCCACTATGCGATCTCATGGCGACTTCCTATTGTCCCCATTTCCACGCATGCGCGCATCGTTGAAAATTAGAGCCAGGTATTGTTCGCTCTTGCTTGTCTTGACATCATAATACACTTTGCGAGATTTTTTAATAAATCCAGTGCCCACCTTGCGATCTGCGCCTAGCGATCTTGCCCGAATAGGAGCGATCCCCTGAGATCTGTTGTTCAGTCGCAAAGTGGGCACCAATGGCCGCACCAGATCGCTGTAACTCGCGTCCGCAAGGGTGGTGTCGGTTGCGGTCGCAAGGTTTTGGACATGTTTACAATTTTCGTTCTCGATCGCATATCGGGCGGGATCGCACAAAAAAAGCCATTTGGGCAATTTTTCATATTTCCTGATATCAGGAATTCAATCCTTGATATCAGGAATTCTGTTTTCAAATATCAATAATTAAATTCTTGATATCAGGAAATAAATTAATGATATCCAGAGTTCGATTTCTTGATATCCAGAGTTCGATTTCTTGATATCAAGAATTCGATTTCTTGATGCCAGGAGTTTAATTTTTGAAATCAGGAATTGCCATTGGTTAGCAACAGAAAATGGTTTCTTGATATCAAGAATTAAATGTTCAGTTATGCGAAACTGCTCTACAAAGGGGCCCTGCAAGAATCAAGAATTATGTTCGTGATATTTTTCTTGAATTGTTGATATCAATAAATGATTTGCTGTTGGTAACTCTTGATATCAAGAAAAGGAAATAAATTTTCAAACGGCTAGCCATGCCTCGCCAACAAATTCAGAATAAAAAAGCGTGAATTCCTCGTTATTGTATTCCTTGACAATGGGTGGAAATAGGGGCCAAGCTATGACCCCAAGGAGGCCAAATTGAAAAGATCGCGTACACAATGGAATTAGGCTGACTCACTCAGTAGGTACGCAACGCGTTGTGAATCGCTTGCATGAATGCAAGTCGTATGCATAAAATATTGCATATAATGCATATAATGAGCTACGACATGGCACAGTTCCCCTTCTCCCTGTGTGCTCAGAATTAATTTTCCGACCATGAATTTGCCACAAATTGTAAGCTTAAACTATAAAGATTGTAATATGGTATTCAACTCGTAAAAATTGATGTTTTAAAATGTGTAAAAATAGGAATAAAAACTTGTGAAAAAAATAAGTTTGAAAAGTAATTTCTTTCGTTAAAAAACACTCTTCATTCTCCGTGTATCCAAAATATTAATTACTTACTACTGTTTGTAGATATTGCTCTAGCAGAATATCATACTTTCTGTAAATGTTGTTTTTTCATCCGGTCAGGAACTAGCAAAATACTAGGCGATGCATACGAGACTTCGGCAGATAATTGACATGGTCGATTTGCGATCATTTCGAACCGGGGGATACCACGCCATCTCTTGCTCTGCGTCGATTCCATAGAAGTATGAATAAACAAACCAACCCGTTTATAACTAGAAGGCTCACTTAACGCGCGCAAGTCACGTGTCCCATAGACTTTGTACATGGGCAACATGGCGGAGTGAACCGATTTTTGAAGCTCCCGTAGCCCACTTCTCTACGTCATCGCGTAGTGACCTAGAAATACTGGACCAATCATCATGCTATGCAGTGCGTAGACTATCGCGCCTATTTTCCTGCGCACTGTCCTAGATTTCATCACGCTTATGAGAACAATGGGAGCCATTGTGACGTATGCATATGAACTTGTTTTATTGACCTCGATCCCGTGACGACGCGTTTGAACTACTCTGTGATTGGTTAACTGTAGTTCCCAAGTAGCCCATAATGCAACCAGTTGTGGGCTCTTCCGGTGAGCAAAAATCGCTGCACTCTGGCAGCAGTGACACCCCCCTTGTCGATTCTCTATGTACTGCGCGATTATCACGTACAGCGTGCTCTGCATGCAGTTGGCCATGAACGAACACGCACCTGATTTTACTTTCGGGTACGTAACCCCCGGAATAAACGGCTTTATATTGCCCCACATACGTATTATTGTGTATGTTGTTATCATCGAACATGAAAATACAAATAATGTCTTCACTGGGATTGCAATAGTAACGTTCAATGCATTACAAAGGCTTCTCACGCATGTGAGCAATTAATAATATGTACCTCAAGATACCTCAAGATACAGGATTATACATCAGCGACATCTGGAAACCACTCATCAACAAGGACACAAATAGACCGCCGACACAGCCTACACAACCAGCCACACATCACCCACCGCCACCCACAGAGGAAACCGAGCAGCCTAGCACCACTCAAATCCGCAACCAGCACACCACAATGCAACAGCCAGCCAGCCAGCCAACCGCACACCACCCGCCGCTACCTGCAGAACAGACTAGCGTTACCCGCATCCGCGACCAGCGAGCCGAGAGATTACAGCGCCGCCAACGTCAACAGCCAGCCAGCCAGCCAGTCGAACTACAACCGCCAGCACCCGCAGAGCAGCCTTGCGTCACCCTCGTCCGCGACCAGCGAGCCGAGAGATTACAGCGCCGCCAGCGTCAACAGCCAGCCAGCCAGCCAGCCGAGTATCAACCGCCGCCAGCCGCAGAGCAGCCTTGCGTCACCCACGTCCGCACCCAGCGAGCCGAGAGACTACAGCGCCGCCAGCGTCGGCAGCACACACAACGCGTCGCCGATAGCGCTCCCAATCGATAGTACGTCACCCGCGTCCGCAATCCCTACCCTAATAGCCGCGCACGCCAACAGATCCCCACTCCTGACGACGGATAGTCAACCTATTCGAAACGTCGAGTCCCTCCTACCATCCATCCTCTCCTCGCAATACCACAGTCCTTTCTAGGACTATCAACAGTCCTTTCTAGGACTACCAATTGTCCTTTTTAGGACTCTCCTAGAAAGAATACCAACAGTCCTTTTCAGGACTATCCCAACAGTCCTTTCTAGGACTAACATCAGTCCTTTCTAGGACTACCAATTGTCCTTTTTAGGACTCTCCAAGAAAGAATACCAACAGTCTTTTTCAGGACTATCCCAACAGTCCTTTATAGGACTACCAACAGTCCTTTATAGGACTACAAACAGTTCTTTTTAGAACTCTCCTAGAAAGAATACCACAGTTCTTTTCAGAACTACACCAACAGTCCTTTCTAGGACTACCATAGTCCTTTTCAGGACTTACCAATCCACCCATCTCACATGGTGTACCCGTAAACCGCACGTATTATATACACCACCATGGAAACCGATACTTACAAGCAACATTTGTATTATACTTATACTCATAATTTATAGGTATAGTACCACATACTGCTGAGCATATGTTAATTCAGTTACAGAGTGGAATTTATATTTCAGTTATCTAAAAAAATGTACAAAATCATTAGAAGGTGCTATATGGTTGTAAGTGAGGTATCATTTGAAAGAGTAAGACATGTGCTAAATTATGAACTATATGTTGTGGCTATGTAATGTAATTTGCCACCCTATTACGTAACATCTTGTTTCAAAGAAATACATAAGACTTAGTTTTGTAATAGTGAACTTTCTTACAAAACCATTCCAGAAGATTGTTCTTTCCATTTTTTTTTTCAGGATCAGAGGGGTAGATATTCATAATCATTTGGTGTAAATTTCAATTGTTAAAGCTCATTATTTGTTTTATATAATTTATATCATATATTTTTGAACCGGGGTTCAAATTACTCTGTTGTATGTCAGTGAAATTGGTTACTTGGAACTATAATCTCTAATTTTATTTTTGCCATACAGTTAATTGTCATAACCATCATCAACAACATCATTATCACAACATCATTATCATTATCATCAACATCGTTACTGGCATCGTCATCATCACGATCAACATTGTCAACATCTTCATCTTCATCATTATCAAGTATCAGCATGCATCATCATCGTGCATCATCAACATCACCATCATTATCACCATCAACATCATCATCATCATCACCACCGTCATCGTAACGATAATCACGTCATCATCGACAGCATCATCGTCACGATCGACGCCATCGTCATGATTACCAACATCATCGTCACAATCATCATGTCATCATCATTATCATCATCACCACCGTCATCGTAACGATAATCACGTCATCATCCTCACGATCGACATCATCATCGACGTCATCGTCACAATCATCATGTCATCATCCATCGTCCTCCCCACCATCAATGATTCATCACTCATCAGTCATAGTGATCACTTCAAAATAACAATAAATCCTATTACCAGTATTCACAAAAAGAAATCAAAGGTTGTGAATGATCATCTTCATTTTCATAGATTGAACTCTAAATTGAGCTACAGAGTTGTGCCATTGTTCTACTAGTCAGAACTTCAACAAAAAAAGAACACACCTTTTTCATATAGATTTACGTGTGAGGAAAACATCTCCTAGCTCGTCAAGAAGTTTGGCCATAAACTAGGTTTTTTCCTATGACATCTATACAAATGTTTCTTGTGTCTGAATATGTAATTCCCCACGCGTTTTTAAAGGAATAGTTGTATACATACATCAGTAAAAAATCCTCCATTGCATTTATACAAATTTTATCAAGAAGTGAAAATGATTGGAAACTGGGTCTTTGAAAGAAAAACAAGTTATATTTTGATACGTTTTTCTAAATTTTTCCATTTGTTTTTTAATGCTGTTACTCATAATGTGGGCTTTACATGAGACTTTACTTAAACAGTATTGGTGACGAGCCTGACAAAAACTATAATTCTGATCATTGGGTGTGCATGAAAATATTGATTTGTTTGTAGCTTTGTATCCCCTTCCAGTGGAATATTCAACGATGAATATTTTTTGACACTTACCTAAACTACAGATTGTGCAGAAACTACAAACGGAACAATGTGTTAAAAAATGCATTTATTTAAAAAATTAGAAATAAAAAGATGTTTTCCTGCACAGAAAAAATGGATTTTGGTATAGAAAATACACTGCAAAGAAAAATATTATTAAATTCATTTAAGTTTCAATTTGTTTTCAACCTCAGCCTCTTTGGTGCACAATAAATAGGTGGCTAAGAAAACAGATTGGCATATCTTGTTGATGCATCTTTCTCAGGTGTAATGAGTCTCTCAATTCTTTATGGAATTTCAATCTACAAGTATGAAACAATTTTACAACTTCAACTAACCTTAAATTAGTGACTGACGAGCTTTCGTTCCCTAATTTAAGGTTAGTTTGAAGCTGTAAAATTTTTTCATATGAATCTCTGTAAACCGATGAAAGTTTTTTTGTATTAATCTACAATCAGTCTGTTTTCTGTAATTCTTGGGTATCCGTTTCTTGATAATATTAAACGTGCACCTGTAAAGTGTCAGATATTGCCCCTGGTGTGGTGTGTGCAATGGTTGGGTGCATAGGGTGCCTGTGGTGGATGGATATTGGTAAAACGTGGGTACTCTAGCAGTGGGACGATTACTGGCACGAGTTTCGATGTTGTGGATGATTGCAGGTTGGCAGCATCAGGTGGACTGTGGAGGGTGCAGGTTGGCTGTATCAGGTGGCCATGTTTGAATGATGGTCGAGGTGTACAAAACTTCACTCTTCGGACCTGATAGTATTGAAAAAATAAATTTAAAAAAATATTGTCAAGATTGTCCTTTTTTTTGCAGTTTTAACCACATATTTGTATAAACAATGTTTTATGCATACCTTCTAATTAGAATAGATAAATGATAAATATCATAAAGATATTTTCAAATTAAAAATGCAATAAAAATCATGTTTTCATGTACTGAAAAACAAAATTTGAGAAGAGGCATGGCTGCAAGAAAAATATTGGATCATTATTTTTTTTTTCACTGTGGACGTCAATCAAGATTTTCTGTGACCCCAAGGACTATTACAAACATAATCATGAGAATTAGGAAACAAAAATGTACCTGCTTGGGCAACTAGTGATTTTCCATAAAACCTAAGGCTGTGATGGGCAATGGTTAGGTGCATCAGGTGGATGGTTATTTGCAAGTTGGAGTTGCGCTGGACGATCGCTGGCAAGAGTTGGATGTGGTGGTGGATGATGCAGGAGGTTGGCAGCATCAGGTGCTTGATGGGTGCAGGGTCAGGCACATAGTGATTGGTTTCCTTAGGATCAGCTAGCCACTTAGGGAATGTCAAAACCAAGGCGATCTACATGTGTACATACATGTACCTCTGCAGACTTCTTTGCCCTTGGCCCTTGATGCGCTGCATATTCCCCTTTCTGATATATGTATGCAAGTCATTCTTTTCTATCCTTTACCAATAAGTTTTATTTTTTTCCGTTGTAAAAACAGTTTTTTTTTGGTACAGTTTTCTTTGGCACTTTTCTTGTTAAATTGTTACCGGTGCAGATAAAAATATTATGTGAAGTACGTTTTTATCAGGAAGAGTTCCAAATTGTATGCAAGAAAAACAATTTCCTTTGGCTGTTGAATGAATCCCCATCCAGCGAATAATAAATACTAGTCCGAAGAAAAAAACTGCATATTGAAGAGTTTCGCGAAAAATGAAGCTGGTCTCTTTCCCAAATTCCAAAATTATTTTGTTCCTAGTAATGTGCAATACAGACACAGTCAGTTACTAGTTATTATAAGTATTGTCCCACCATCTCTCATTCTCTGTCCCATAATTTAACATTCATAAAGAAAAAGGTGTGTACCGTAGCGCCAGGAAAAAAAATTCACATTGACTTCAGACGACAAGTTTCTGGTTCAAATTCTGAATAACATTGTCTGTCCTCCAAATCACGTACAGTAGGAATCCCCAAAGGCAAAGATAATCTCTTCGGAAGATGAAAAGTTGAAAACAGCTACAGATGGGCCAGGCCAGGTTTCCAATCCAAGGAATCCCTGTTTAGATTAGAAAAGGAAAAAAAAAAGGTTACTATACTATTACTAAAATACTATTCTACTAACTAAAAAATAGAGAAATAAATAAATATTAAAAAATGAAAAATAAAACTCACGATTTTATCTGTTCCAACAAGAATCGAGGAATACAAAATTAGGTTCAGATCTACAACTTACCCTCATCTAAATGCTGAAACAGTCGTTGATGATTAGTAATTGCAAATAGAAACTACAAATACAAAATTACAATGCATTCCGCTTCCACTCCCACACGAATTTGAGCATATGGGGACTGAGCCAGTAAAACAACCATCGCTGGCGACCTCTCGGGCTACGGAAAGAATTCCCGGCTTTACCACGGTAACCATGGTTATTTTCCCGCGGTTTTCGAGTCAAGTTTCCTCACAACTTTCCGGTAAAAAACATCCCTAGTTAGTGAGATTTTCAGCCGATTTTCAGTTGCCTTTTTATTCACCGAAAATCACACATGTATCCCACCATTTTTTTCACATTATACGGTCAACCAGATAATCAACGACTCATATCTTGCAAAAATCTAGCTGAAAACATTGTTTTCATCCAGTCAGGAAACTAGCAAAGAAGAAGACTATGTCCCAAAACCTCTATCGTAAGGACGAAAAAAAAAAATCACTTTTTTATTGATGACAAAAAAAACATGTCAAAAATTAAAACAAAAATATGGCAAAAATTGGTATCAAACGAAAGCTAATAATGTCAAGATTGACTTACCGAGGACATATCGCCATATTGAGTGTGCATGTAGCCAAAATAGAGAGGGGCGACAAAACGATGCTGTCCAAATCGCTTTGTTTGATCGCATCCACCGAGCGAGTTGCGAGCTCATGCGCCCCTCTATCGGTAGACTTGAATACAAAAATGCGTAGAGCCTCATTAAAAACATGCGTAGCGACTATACTGTTGATAGGGTCCTGTCTCCAGACGGACTTCTAATTGCGTTTTATAAGTGCACAGATATTACCTTGTAATGTGAGATTTTCGTTTTGATTGTGATTTATTTAATTTTTTAAAGGATATAATTTACTTCCTTGTCGGGGGGCGATTCCTGTCTCCTGGACACTCCGGCCTGATATTACGTTTATAAGTGATATTACGTTTATAAGTGAACAAATATTACTTTGGAATAATAATTATCAAGGCCCAAAATGGACCTCTTCGAAAAAAAAACGAAAACGGTTTCCGTGCACAAGATGAAAGGACCCCATGTATATTTTTCTGAAGTTAGCTGTCTGTGCGTGAAAAAGCTCCCGGACTGCTCCATGTAAAAGAGGGGAAATAATCCATATCCAAAACCCAACACTGAAAACTGCTCTGTGTAATATAAAACTTTTACTACATACGTTTTCCTTAGGCCTAGTCCGTGTGGTCTAGAAATACCTCTTGAAAAAAACAAGTCAGTAAGTCGATATTCTCATACTCTGTTTAAAGGGATCTAGTAACTTTGTTAACAAGTGCAAAAAGTGAAAAACAAAATAGATAATACAAAAATAATATTGTTATGATCTGATTATGTCCACTTAGAAAATTGTGTGAAATATTCACGTTAATTGGACGTTTATATGGCCGAGAAAATGAACGAAAAATGCAAAGTGATATTCGCTAAACTCATTGCACTTTCTTTATACACTTTAAAGGGATATAGTAAACTTTATTGACATGTGCAAAAAAGCAATGAGTGGTTGATACAATTAATATTTTTTGTTTATTTGATATGTCCCATTGGGTGTTGTGTGAAACATTTCAAGTTAAATGGACTTTATATGGCCGAGTAATGAGCAAAAAATGCAAAGTGACATTCATTAACTCATTGCACTCACTTTAATTTTGTACACGGCTCTGACGATCCATTGGATTAATTTGACATCTGCACACTTCAACCGTAAATATCTTTTTTAACGAAAGGGGAAATATGAAAAAAAACAAAAAACCTGTCCCAAGCTTTTTTTTGGTAATAGGAATACAACAAGGTATGAGGGAAACCGCTAGAATTTCAATTGGATTTTTGAGGATTCGGGACAATGTTTACTAAGTCCCCTTTTAACTATCCCGTAGATGGTTATGAATCTGAAACACTTTAATTATACATACTGTATATGTATAACAGAAGATACATTTGGCAAAGCAAAAAGCTGTTTCCATGCTTCTATTGGTAATATAAAATATAATGAGGTTTTGTGAGAACTGCTATTGTTCAAAGTAAGTTTTTTAGGATTTTGGACAATGTTTACTAGAGCCCTTTAATGGGAAAAATGTGTATTTTTCTGAGCTTGTCTATGATGAAAAAGTCTAAATAATGTCATATCTATTCTCAGCGTATTTAAATTCCATTTGAGTGGTGTGATCCTCCATTGATTTTTGCTATTTTTTGAAAAACAAAACCTTGCTATGTTTTAACTGGGACTATGGGACATTCATGAGTGATTTTTATCATGATTTTTATACACCCCCCTGTGGAGAATTGAGAATCCTTTAATTTTGACGTACAATACCAAATTATACATTTTCATAGTATCAATATAAAAATGTCTTAAAACTAAATAAAATGTCCTGTTTTCTTTGTATGCCGAGTATTATTTATGAACTTAGTTGTGAATTAATCACATTATATATACGGTACAGTAAAACAACGAATAACAGTAAAGAAACCCAGCCTAATGTATGTATCAAAAAAAAATGCAAATCATACATTATAATTAATGCATGATAATCGTGTACAAAGTGGGGACAAAAGAAAACCTGTTTTTCCTCGGAAGTTGAAAAAAGTGGATTTAGCGCCTTTTGGTTGAAAGCTCTTTCATATGTTTTCATGTTTATAAAAAAAAATGTATGATAATTTTTAAGTGAGGTGACATTATTGTCATTCTAATATTATGACATGGGATATAATTATAAATATCCTTATTAATGCATCTGTAGTATATTAACGTATGTACTCTGTGTTTATAACCACATGTGTAGTTCTGTATACTATTTTAATTAATGTTAATACGTTAAAGTTGAAGGTCTTATTGTGGAGATTTAAGAATGCCCCACGATCAGTTCCTCCGGATATGTTGCTTCCTCGAAGTAGAAGAGCATAATTATCATCCAGGTATATGCTCGTCAGGTCCTTCTTCTCCAAGTAGGTACATACACGTTTCACGACTCCAGAGGTATATATGCATGGTGATTGTGTGTTTCTCTTCAGTTTGCTCCACGCCCTCTGGAAACTCCTTCCCCCCCTATCCATCGTAAACACTGAAATACTTAAAACGTTTAAAAAAACACTTTAAGCAAAATATGCAACCCATGAAAATACCTTTTTGGAGGAGCGGGGCGCCTTTGAATATTTGAAAACAGATAAATGACGACGTACACATGGTGCGTATCATCTGGGACTATATACTACACATTATGAATGTGATATATAAATAATTCACGCGTAAAGTGTGTATGTATCTTTATATATTTCGTACGCGGACAATTGCGGCATGTGGTCCGTACAAAGATACAATTGGTTTCCAAGAGCACCCCGATCGTCTCTCCCAGAGTCTTGCCATAGTAACGTCTGCAGTACGATCCAAGATTTGTGATCGACGATTTCCCATTATCCACAACACCCAGTTAAGCATGATCGTGTACATCAGACCAGAGGGAGCGTTTACCTTGGCATGGGACAAAACTTCTGATTTTTCTGGCGCTGCGCCACCAGTATGAAAGCAGGTCATCTCCCACAGCAAGATGATGCGATATACAGAGAAGACAAACCGCAAAAAGCTGAAAGGGACAAACATGGTCGTGCGGTACAGATGAAGCACGAAAGAGCATCCCTATAGCTCCACTCAAGCGAAAGATGTTGGTACAGATGGACGCCCTCCGCAGCTCAGTAGAAGGGACGCGGTCCGTGACTCTCGATCAGGCCGTGCACCACGGACACGTTGTTTTCTGATCACGATGTCCCTTGGAAACTGTTTCGTGATGTGCAATCTGGTATCGAAGCAGTCCGATTAGAGGGATGCAAAAAGGCCATCTCCCAACACCATCGAACGTATACGCTGTATTTCTCCTTTGTTGCGACACCTGATAGGTGAGTGTCCCCTGAAGAGAAAACTGGTCCAATTCTTGCATAAGTCAAAGCACAAAGTACTGAAAACAATCAGGACTTTTCTTGCAGAATGCTCGAACGCTGCTGACGCTCTGTTGATTGGATTTCGTTCAATAAGCATTCTGCTTCAGATGAAGCTCTCTCGTATGATCGTTTTTGTCTGACGTACAAAACACTTTCTGAACACGATGTTTTGATTGTCCCTGCATAGTGGACAAACTCTGGACATCAGAAAAATCGGATGAAGTCTGGATCGGCAGTGTCCATTGCTAAGGATACCCGGGAGATGGTGGAGGACCACATCTGCCAGAAGGTAGCAGGCAGAATGATGCCGAAAATCCGCATAGAAACGGTGTTTAACCTCGCCTCATGGTCAAGCACGAATTGCCCAAAATCTGAAACTGACTGATGTTTGCAAGCTGATTCCAGATAGTCCTTGGTTGTGGAAAAATTGGGGCCTAACATCATAAACACATTTAGATGCAAAATACCCCAAAAACAAGTTGCATGGAATACAGCGAAGGCGTGTGTAAACTTTGACACATCAATGAAAAAACGGCCCTCGTAATACAGATTGAAAAAACACAAAGCAAAATAAAGCACCTGTAATATTAAAACACACAATGAAGGTTTGTCTGTGAAGCAAGCAAACAAGTATAACCAGGTTGTTTTTTTTCCCTCTTCAACAAATGCCTACTAAACCGAACTGGTAGATTACACAATGTTATCATGCAAAAGGACGTTGCAGGTGTAAAGGAGAGATGTGTTGCGGTTTTCTTGTACAAGGGCTCCATTGCATGTATTCCCATCGTTTTTGGTTTTATTTCATTTTTCTAGCGCTTTCCTAGACATCTCATCCAGACATCTACTGGACAGACTTTTCCATATCCTGAGAGATTGAATATGATGGGTTTAGCGTTTCACGGAAGCTCTATCGGTTGTAAGTATGTCCTTCCACATAGAAACTGGACAGGAAACTGGGCGAAACTATCTAGTCCATGAAGACTCGCCGGATTCTGTAGAGTAGGGCCTTATCTGTGAGGTCGCTGAAAAACATACGCTTTATGTGTCGCGTTTACGCTTATTTAAGCGTGGGACTGCAATCACGTCCTTGCTCTTTGAGGACGTACCTTCAGAGTTTTCCGATCCGAGGTCGTTTGAAGCTGAATACATCAATTTTCCAGTTATTCGCTGAGGAAACAAGTGGGGCTCTCTGTTTTCCGGGACGATACCCTGATGGTATATAATCATCTAAGAAAGTCGTCGGTAGCTTCCGATTCGCTCGACCCAACTTTCTGAGCATTTTTGTATAAATAGTTTTTGCATCGGTTTACGATTCCGGTACTGATGGTTTTTTACTTCGAATAGAGGTTTTGTTAGACAGGTCATCGGCTTCTAATATACGTGTCCCCGTCACTTCGTGTACTCTGCATGCCTACAGGAAAAATTGGCAATCATCGTCCCAATCTAATTTGTGGTCCCGTGTCTATCATAGAGGTGTTTGCAAGCCATATCTGTGTTAGAAACCCCCGAGTCGATTCACTAATAGTCCCCGTTTCTGACCATGATGTACTTGGATATTCTCAGGATCTGTTTCCTCTATTGGTTTCTGACTTTATTACGGAGTGGACTGTTTTGGGTAGGAGGCCAACTGCTCGAGCGCAGTGTCGACATTTTGAAAGGCCCAGAAACACGTCCCTGGTCACGATGAAAACTTTGCCTTGTTTCTAACCATCCAAATGACGTACGTTTTGGAAGAATATGAAAACTCGCGATGAATGCAAGCAACATAACCACCAAATGAAACGTCTCCGCTTGATAGATTTTTTAGTTGAAGAATTCGAAAACGATTTGTATGAGAATCGAAACCTATCTCGAAAACTGACTAAGAAAAGTTAGCAAAAGCGTGCTATTGTAAACGCGCCCTTCCGATTTTGGTTGGCTCTGTCTTTGAAGAATTCATTTTTCTTTATCTCTTTGAAGTCTGTCCCCGTTGAAAAGCTGCTTACATAACAGTCAAATTTTTGCTTTCTCAATCTCTTACAACATACACTGATTTCAGGAAACATCTGGATGATGATGAAATATGTGGCATGTTTTTAATAAAATACTGATAGCCTAGATTTTCGTTTCGATCTTACTTACTTATAAACCTTGGCCTATCCACGTTGTACATACTTGATATATACAAAAGCATCTCTTCATATGTCAGTTCGTACAAGTGTTTTGTGTGACTGTGTGGTGTTTGGGTGTGTGTGATTAATGTGTTTTATTATTTTTTACTTAATGTATATTTATTGTTGTATGCTGTACCTAATTCCGGGAGGAGCCTTAGATAGGTCAATGGGCCTTTGTTTTCTTCCTCCACACTGTGAATTTACTTCTTGTATTGCCTCTTTTTGTTATATTTGATGTATTTTTACCTGTTGTATTGTTGTTATGCATATTTTTACCGTGTATGCTTTATATTTGTTTTTTTTTTATTCAAGTTGTGGGGAAATAACAATTAATTTCAAATTTGAATATAAAAATTGTGATTTATTTTTTAAGGTTATAATTATTTCCTTGTTTTCGGGTCCTGTCTCGTGACGGACTAATAATTGCGTTTATAAGTGCACAGATATTACCTTGGAATGTGAGATTTCGTTATTTAAAGGATATAATTACTTCCTTGTCGGGGGCGATCCTGTCTCCTGACGCTTCGGCCCTGATAATTGCATTTATAAGTGCACAAATATTACTTTGGAATAATAATCATCAAGGCCAAAACGGACCCTTTTCGAAATAAGCGGACACGGTTTTCGTACACAAGATGAAAAGGACCCGTGTATATTTTTCTGAACTTAGCTGCCTTGGCGTGAAAAAGTTTCCCGGGACTGCTCCATTTATGTAAAGAGGGGGGGATATTCCATATCCAAAACCCAACACTGAAAACAGCTCTGTGTAATATAAAACTTTACTACATATATATACGTTTTCCTTAGGCCTAGTCTGTGTAGTCTAGAAATATTTTCTATTTAATCCAGTTGGTCTAGGACGATGCTTATAGTCCTTGACCTCTAAAA
>JBAMJV010012930.1:0-30640 GCA_037951105.1 Echinarachnius parma
ACGAACTGTAAGGTATACGATAACGCCACAGACAGTGTTCAAACATATCCAGAATAATAATGTATCCATCATGCGTAACACCAATCTTGGCGGTGTTCGGTTGCATGAGCTGAAGCTGAAGGCTCCCAGCGAAGCGATTGTCGTCCAAGTTGATGATCTGGATCTTCTGGCTGGCTTCATCGAGCACCAGGAGATGTCCCCCAGACGTGACGGCTATGGACCCTGGCTGAGCTATCTTGTCCTTGGACCTTAATTCCTTGACATAGGTGCCCACCTGGCCCAGCTCCTGGATGCGACAGTTGCGCCCCTCGCTGATGAAGATATGGTCATCAAACCCGATGCTGAGGAAGTGCGGGTGGTTGAACTCTCCCGGACGTGACCCCTCCTGCCCCAGCCGGGTGAGCAGCTTCCCTGTCTTGGTGAAGATGAGCAGGCACTGAAGGCTGAGATCGATGATGTAGATGTTCCCCCGAGAGTTGAGGGCAATACCGTGTGGGTGGGTCAGCTGATCATGTGTGAACTGATTGACGAGGTGGCCCTCGTACGTGTAGAGAGCCACCTGCTTAGAGTTGAGGAAGGCAGCAGCGATGTGAACAGAGTCCACACCGATCAAGGAAGGCTCCTGGAAGGCTACTTGGAAGTGACCGACATGTCTGCCATCTGACGTGAAGCGCTGGATGCGGGAGTTCTCTACGGTGTCCGCTACAAAGACATCGCCCTCTGGGCTAACTGCTACATCCGTGGGATTCATGAACTCACCGACTCCGTGTCCCTTGCGACCAATCTGTTCCCGTTCGTGAACGGGGATCACTTGTTGAGCAAGTAGTGTGCCTGAGTTCTTCAGACATACCTGGATGTCATAGTCACCCGGTGACATTGGTAGGAAGCGGATGCTGTAAGTGGAGATTTCCTTATCATTGCATACGCACCCTATAACTGAGGACTCCACAATATTGCCCTTGTGATTTCTCACAACAATGTTCATCATGTTTGGGATAAGGTCTGTCTGTTCTGTATCAGTCCCATTTTGCTTGTCTCCTGAGGGCAGTTTATACTTGTTTGGGATGTCCAAGCCAAACATGCAAGGCCCGCCTACGAACGAACTCTTTGCCTGTAGACGCACCGGTTGTACGCGCACCTGAAGTGGGCTGCTGCGTATGGGCTGGCCAGACACGCTGATATGCAGCTCATGCGTTCCAGCGAACTTTGGTTTGAAGCCAATCGTATATGTCCCATTGTCATTGTCTGTGATGTCACATGGCACAGTACCTCCCTCTGGTGTTGCCATCCTAGCGGTGAAGACGTCTCCACCTTCCTTACACTCCACACCGCTGACATCAATCGCTTTCACTTTGGCCGTGCATTTGGCAAAGACAAGTGCCGGCCGTGCTACCGCAATAGTTTTGGAGGGGTCTGCATTACCAGTGTAAATCAATCCCAAGTTGTGGACAGCGTTTTCAAACTGTTTGATCTCCTTCTGGTCGGCCTTGCTTAAGTGGAAGCGCGCAAGACCATCGGAGTGGTAGTAGCCGTTGTCCTCAGAGTGTCTGGCTTTGAGTTTCCTTCCCCGCTTCCTCCTGAGGTTGTCTTTGGCGGAGTCCCCCAGGTTGCAGTCTCTGCAGCCCTTGATGTCCTCCTCGTCCTTGTTGCATGACTTGTTGTCGTCGCTCCCGCTGCCTTCGTCTATGGACCCCAGCGGCGTCAGGCTCAGCTGATGGGAGTGGTTCTTGGTGACCTTCTTCTTCCTGTTGAGGAGTTGCGGTTGAATGGCCTTCCTCTCGTCGGTGATTTGTCGCAGCAACGCCTGCTCCCGTTTGTCCAGGGTCTCCCGGCACTTGCGGAAGAGCTCTTTGACCTGTGTGGAATAAATGGACATGTTCAAAGAATCAACAAGTGAACATAAGATCATAGGTTGTATGCTTCCCAGGGATTTGATGGTTTGCCTGCTGCCCAGTTACCAAGAGTTATGAAAATCAGACGCAGGGCTGTTTTTAAATGTTACTTGTTCATTAAGAATATTTTGTATTATATTTCACATTTTATTAGAGATAACAAAGTGGGTTGTATTTAATAGCCTACTGCTTCCATTTGGTGCCACAGAACAAAATATCTTTAAATGATTGTATATTTTCAGCTCCTTTTTTAGAGCACCATATGAAAGGGTATAAAGAACATTATAAAAACAATACATCAATACGTACACTTGTTCTGCATTTGGCATTTTGGGGGTGATTCTGTAAGAATGTTTGTCTCTGTGCTTGTAAGTAAAAAACTTTCCACCTTTAATACAGTGAAACCTCATTATAATGAGCACCTCGGGCCTATTGAATTTACCTTGTTATATCAGATATCTCGATGTATCGATCAGGGTTTGGAAATAATTTTAGAAAATAGAACCTGGACCTGTGAAATAGCCTCACTATATCAGGACCTGGGCCTGTGAAATAGCCTCACTATATCAGGACCTGGGCCTGTGAAATAGCCTCACTATATCAGGACCTGGACCTGTGAAATAGCCTCACTATATCAGGTACCTCGTTATAACAGAGTTCATTATAAAGAGGTTCCATTGTAGTTAATTGCTCATTGGTTACTGAGTTGCCGTGGTGACATTTATAAGATGAATTACCTGCGCTCTAACAGCATCCATGTTTTCTTGGCTAGTTTCCTTTTGATGAGTGGACTCTGAGGCATCATCCATGTGTGCTCTGATGTGGACTGCATCTATGTCTGCTCTTTTCACGTTGCTATCATCTTCCATCCTCCATACTCGGTCCAGTTCTCTGTTCCTGGATGGAAAATAAGAAAGAAGAAAAAAATTAAGGATAATTTCCATGTTTTCTTGGCCTGTTTCTTGATAACGAATGGACTCTGAGGCATCATCCATGTGTGCTCTGATGTGGACTGCATCAATGTCTGCTCCTTTCACGTTGCTATCATCTTCCATCCTCCACACTCGGTCCAATTCTCTGTTCCTGGAGGAAAATAAAAACGATTGCAACGGATATTTAGGATAATTTCCATTTTTTCTTGGCCATTTTCGTTTATGAGTGGTATCTGATGCATCATCCAAAATGTGCTCTGATGTGGACTGCATCAATGTCTGCTCCTTTCACAGTGCTATCATCATCCTTCCTCCAAACTCGGTCCAATTCTCTGTTGATGTCATGAAAAAAAAAAACGATTGCAACAGATATTTAGGATAATTTCCATTTTTTCTTGGCCGTTTTCGTTTATGAGTGGTTTCTGATGCATCATCCATTTGTGCTCTGATGTGGACTGCATCAATGTCTGCTCCTTTCACGGTGCTATCATCATCCTTCCTCCAAACTCGGTCCAATTCTCTGTTCCTGTCAGGAAAAAAAAAACGATTGCAACAGATATTTAGGATAATTTCCATGTTTTCTTGGCCATTTTCTTTTATGAGTGGTAGTTGAGGTGTGATCCATGTGTGTTCTGATGTGGACTGCATCAATTTCGGCTCTTTTCACGTTGCTATCATCTTCCATCCTCCAGAATCGTTCCAGTTCTCTGTTCCTGGAGGAAAATAAAAGTGAAAGTAAGAATTTAGGAAAACTTCCATGCTTTCTCAGCTTGTCTACATTTGATGAGATGAATCTGTAATGTGATCTGAATCAATGTATTTGTTGCCACGTTGATATCGTCTTCCTTCCTCCAAACTCGGTCAAGTTCTCTGTTCCTGGATGGATACTTTAAAATTAAGGATTATTGCAATGTTTTCTTCGCCATTTCCCTATAATGATGGGACTCTGATGTGTCATCTATGCGTGCTCTGACGTGGACTGCTAAAATATGTAATGCTGCAGTCATGTTTTATTAGAATTCCAGACTCTGTTCAGTTCTATGTTGCTAGAAGAAAATTTATTTAAAGAATAGATATCTGTGAGCATTTCTCAGAAATACTGTGCATTTGAGTTGCCTCTAGGCCAGTCAAAATATCCGTGAAGATTTATGGCTGCTGGTGTTAGGGTTAGGGCTTGAATTACAAGTGTACATGTATTTAACCCATACTGGACTGGTCCCAAAATTGTAGGGCTGGAGTATATATGGAGAATTGCATGTTCTACCAAAATCAAAACATCTTTAAAGGGACTTAGTAACATTGTCCAAATCCTCAAAATAAATTTTTCATTCTAGCGGTTCCCTCATACATCTGTGTATTCGTATTAACAATAAAATCATAGGACAGGTTTCGGTTTTTCAAATTTCCCTTTCGTTACAAAGATATGTACGATCGAAGTATTCAGATAAGAAAAACTCCGGGCGAGTTTTTCTTCTGTGTACAAAGTGAGTGCAGTGAGTTATTGAATATCACTTTGCATTTTCGCTCATTACTTGGCCATGCAATGTCCATTTGACTTGAAATTTTCACACAATACCCTGTGGACATATGAGATAACAATAATATACATTACATCAACCATTCATCACTTTTTGCACATGTCAACAAAGTTACTAGATCCCTTTAAAGGGATAGTATAGTTTTGGTCAAACAGAATTTTAGGAACTAAAACTTGTCAAGTTAAGTTGCATCACGCAGAGTCGATCATGAATTAAGTGTTGTTGTGAAAACATTAACCACCATCTTACTTTATGTCAAAAACCATCATGTCAAAACTATTTCTTGTTTTTAGTTTTTAGCTAGAACCGTTTTTGCTCACATTGAAGTAAACAATGTTGCTCGTTTGTTTTAAACACATATCTATAATTGTAACGATAGCAATTGCCTTGTTTCTATATAAACTACTGTATTATGTTCAAGATGAAGGAAATCACTCCCAATGATACGTAGTCAAGTAAAAAAAAGTACACCGACACTGGTTTATTATGCTATTAGCTCTGCAGAAAAGGTAAAAGAATGCTGATAATGGTTAAGGAATAATCACCCGTTTTTTGTGAAAGGTTACCATTTTTAAGAAAATGTTCAAAATAATTAGCACTATGATACAAACTAATACGTAAAAAGAACATGCAAAGCTTTTTAAACTCAGAAAAATGTAACTTGCCATATGTTCAGAATGTCCTGACGAAAATCCATTTTGCTACGCACAAAGGAAACCATTTCAACAGTTTTAAAGTTTGAAGAACTTTTTGTTGCACCTCGCTACACCTTTTGTACAATGAACTTCACTTCACTGCGGCAAACTTGAAACTGAGGTAGAAATTTGTTTCCTTCCCAAAAATATAGGATGTTTTGACAAAAGGAAGCTTCTCCTTCTAGCACGAAAGGCGTGCGGATTGCATCCTGTTTGGTTAATTGAGTAATTTTGGTAGAATTTTCCTCTAGTCTTGGGTCCAGACCGTATTTTGGTTCCTTATTAGCTGTTCAAAGTTCTACTTTGAATTAGTGAGACAACCTTAATTTGTGAAACTGAGGTAGAAATTTGTTTCCTTCCCAAAAATATACATGTAAGTTGTTTTGACAAAAGGAAGCTTCTCCTTCTAGCACGAAAGGCGTGCGGATCGCATCCTGTTTGGTTAATTGAGTAATTTTGGTAGAATTTCCTGTAGTCTTGAGATCCAGACTTTGCTTCAATGATTACTTACTAGCTGATCAGGGTTTCCTCTTGCGCGATATGACAAATTTAGAATACATTTTTGGTCAATCCTAATACTTTTAAAGGGGAAAATCAGATGGCACAAAGTTTTTTTAATTGAGTAATTTTGGTAGAATTTCCTGTAGTCTTGAGATTCAGACTTTGCTTCAATGATTAATTACTACTGTAGCTGATCAAGATTTCCTCTTGCGCGATATGAGAAATTTAGAATACATTTTAAGTCAATCCTAAATTATACTTTACAATAAAAGGGGAAAATCAGTAGATGGCACAAAGTGTTTTATATCCTTGCAGTTACATGTATAATGTATGTGTTCTCTTTATGGTTTGTTTTCCAAGAGACTCTACAGACCTATGTAGATTGTAGACTAGTAACGGTACTGCCCTACCCACAAATTAAAGGCTTCCCCTAAAATAAAGGCGCCATCATATTAGGCCAATTTGTCACAATCAAAACAAGTATGTTCTACCCAAGGAGCTTTCTAATAAATCTTAACTATATAACTACTTAGAAGTGTCAACAATGTGAGGATGTGTCCAAATGGGGGAACCCCCTATTATGACCCTAACAAATTTGTAAAATAACATCCAAATTTGATGGATGCACATTTTAATTTGAAATGAGGAGGTAGATCCTTGCAGTAATTAAATAGTTCCTTGTAAACAAAAGGACGCTGCAACTTTGGCCCTTTTCTTATTTAAATTGTGAATTCATGGGCATGCTCATTTTAGATGCTCTTTTGAGACAGTTGTGTTGTGTTATTTACTTTCATATTCAATTTTAGGTTGGTTATACTTTGGGATAGGGGGTTACAGAGAATTACAGAGGTTAAAATCGAAAATTTGCTTTCATATGATCAACAATTAAAGATTTAAAACATGATATATAATATGCATTAATTTGCCCATAAACTTATCTCCTAATTGTTTTCTAAGTATGACTTCAAATAAGAGTGACACAAAGCTGTAATATATTACAGTGAGTACGTGCTCAAGATATATTGACTTTGTGTAGGCCATTGGTTTCTGGAAGTCGTCACTGAACAAAAGGTGAAGTTGTAGTGTTGTACTATACCCTTTGCTGGAGGGGTACTCCTTGTTGGCACGAATTAAGAGTTTAAACTTGAAAGTGACAATTAACACCTCTGAGACTAATGTAGGAAGCTGCTAAAATGTTGTGATGTTGTAGGAAACCCTTTAAGACCCCAAAATGACAATTAACAGAGTGAATCATAAACACAAAATTACACCCATGCCAATGATTAATTCCTATGCTAAAGGAGAGCGTATTATTCAAAACAATAAAGCAATAACAATAGCCCCAACGGCAGATTAAGAGTTTAAAGTGAGATTTAGCACCTTGGTGAATAATATTAATGGGAAACCGCTTAAAAAGTTGAGAGAACCCCTTAAACACATCAAAATATTACAACACTAACTTAAAATGGATTGAATTATAGAAAATGCTGCTGAAAACTGCTTAGATCTACTAAATATCGCCAATGTGGTAATTTAATGAGAGTCAAATGGATTGGTTACATTTCATATAAATACGAAGTAAGCACTAATTGCAGGTTCCCTGATGGCAAAAAGTTACATGTAGGCAAAGCTGGCTGTGATGGAGTGGGCAGCAGGTGTCCAGCCTAATTCATTTTACTGACCAGTGCGAATGGAATACAGTAACAGGAAGTTCTCCCAAAACAGGGTTCAACTTTAATTTGCATGCCTACCTACATATAGACCCAAATTCTTAATACTATGCATGTATAAGATATGTACATCAGGGCTCGACACTTGCACTGGCCCGGGGCCAGTGAAATTGCACTTCGGGCTAGCAAAAAAGTATAAAAGTCATATTTTGGTGGCCCGATCGGGCAAGCAGATTTTTATTCCGACATTGACAAAATTAGACAAATCTTGTACTCTCATGCTTCATCTATAATCAAAGGTTTGATCAGGAAAGAGTGATATATTGAAAAGTAAAAAGTTTACTTATGAAATCAAACTTTCGGGCCACGAGAAAAGGGGAAGAAATTATTTCAGTGGCCTGGTCGGGCAAAAAATGTAAGTGTGGAGCCCTGGCCTGTGTACATGACTGTGGTAAAAACATTTTAGTTGTGTGCTGTGTTATAGCTGCTGACATATACTCTTTATTAATGCCTGGTGCTATAGAGCTGTCTTCATTTGTGTGTGTGTGTGTATATATTCCATAAACTATTAGCAAAGATGAGGAGGACCATGTGCCCCAAAAATTATTTGACAAATTGATACAATAATTCATTTTTTTAAAGACCTGTGAAATATAAAGAACTACATAGAAAGTTACCCTCTAGGCATTTCCCCGCAATTAATTAGTCCATTGTCCACTACTGCCATAATTTCTGACAAGTTTCTGTAAGACTTGCCAGGCTGCTATATTTAAATCTTTGTGTACGTGATATGTGTCAGTTGTTTTATTTCTGAATCAATATTTCCAGAATGAGAACTCTAAATTCATATTTGGTATCATGTTAGATCTATTTCCCATGAAAAATTTAAATTTAAAAAAGAATTATGTGAAACACTGCAGTCATGCCCCTTGAATTATACTCACTTTGTGTGTATGAAATCAACCATTTAAATAACCAAATATTTCCCTTTAAACGCAGGTTAAGTTCATGCGTAGATCTGTACATATTTTACACTGCACTCCAGCCTCGTGTGGATGTAAACCACATTGAGTGCATGGTGCAGAAATAATTGAGAGAATTCCGACGCCTGATAAATCAGACTAGAGAGGCTGGATAATGTGACAAGTAACTTAATTCTTTGGATTTATAACCTTGAGACAGCTTTATCATGTGATTTAGATTAATCTGTGTTTTGCTTTTAATATAAAGCAACTAAAACAATTACAATACATTGTGAAATTATGTGTTACGTATGTGCCGTGTTTAGCATCTATGACATCACAATGTTCAAACATTGCATTTTCAAATCTAGAGTGTTTTTTTTTTTTGCTGTTTTTCTCTTAGTGGAACTATGAAGTATGATATCAGTCTTGGTTATTCAAATGTCCACTTCCTTGAGACTTAATTTGAAGAAGATAAAAAAGTCAGGAATTTTTAAATTGCTAAAATACAAACCTATTGGTAATGAGTTGGCAAATAGCAAATAATACACATTTTATCAACCTTTTATCAGTTTTTGCATAAAATTTGGCAACATACTGTATATATACTAGTTACATTCCATAATAAATGTGCCTATGTTGGTAGTGGATGACTTAATGTACGTATTTCAAATCAGGAAATAGTCACTGAATGTTAATAATGTATGAAGTCATCACCTTTAATAGTCCCAAAGCCATTTAATCAGCTATCGTGATAATATTACATCTCCTTAAAGGATAGTTGAGTTTTGGTGTATGGGTGCAAAAATGGTTGAAACCAATGAGTTTTTAGAGAGCGCCCTCATGAGTTTTAACGGCTCTTTTTTATGATAACAGTCTTTTTACTTAGTCGTTCATAATTTTGTATATCTTTCGAGCATGGTGGAGTTATAAATATTAGTTTGTAATGTTATAGTGAGGGTTTTGGTATCTAAAATTCTAGAATGTGACTGACATGATATACTATATCCCTTTGATAGCTAAATAAATGTGACTAAGTTGGGTACTGGATGACTTTAATAATGAATTGCAAATGAGGAAAAAGTCACTGAATGTTAATAATGTATGAAGTCATCACCTATTTGGGCCCAAGGCCACGTTATCATCTCCAATGATCACATCTCCTTTGCTAAGATGGTGCATACAAATCTTCCACATTATCAAGTATACAGTCTTTCGTATCATACATAGTGTGTGCAATCTTTCATACCCTAAGTTGAGAAGTAGAAGGACGCTAAGTCACTTTTTGTTCTTCAGAGATAATCATATTTAAAGCTTTTCTAGAAACAGTTTTTTTTTTTTTTACTTTTGAGTAAGGAAGGGGACGGTGATCGCCTTCTTCTCCTTCCTCATCGCTTTGTCCTAAAAGTATTTCCAAATGATGTACTTTAATTATTTAAATTATTAAGTGCATGTTCAATGACATTTTGTCATTAGTCTTTTAATACAACCAATATCATCATATTTGCATCATGATGTAGTTGTAAACAGAGTGTACGAAGGATGGGGTTATATATTCACCAATAATCGTTCGGATTGGGAGGAAATAATTATTTACCCGCCTTTTTACAACACGCACAAGGAAAGAAGGTTTAACCATCCGCTCAGGATTGATAATATGAAATAATATAAGAGTTTCATTTTATTAAATGCTCCCTCCAACGCAATTTATATATGGGTTTCACAAGCTTTTTCTAGAAAAAATTTGTCTCTCTTTTATATATAGAAACATACAGGGGGCTGAGGGCGATTTTGCCCTTCATTTTCCAAATAGCCCCCTGAAATCAGTAGGTAGCCCCTAAAATTACCATCTATAGGGTATTGTGTGAACAATTTCTGGATATTCATCAGATTGGAAAAGTAGCCCCCTAAAATCAAAAATTAATTCCTGCATTGTTGTGGAATGTTCCCAAAATTAGACGTAATTATTATCTGCACAAATTTGAATCATGTAGAGGAGGCTCCTGCCTACAAGATATAGCATGCATAACTCAATTTAGCATAAAATGGACTTAACACCCTTCTTACTCTCACCCGACCAAATTATCATCGCACTTGATGCGTTCCCAAGACAGCCCTGTTTATGATTCTGAGGGAATATTTAATGGGTGGGTTTAATGTGTGGAGACAGTTTGATATTTGGGCATGTATGCATCTATAGATGTATGACTATGATGTTGCCTTTGTACTACTAGTGTGTTGCCATGTATTATGCTGAGCACACATTTCATTAACACTACAATATGTGGAGTATTTTGAGTATAATGCCCATATTATTGTTGTCATTTACTCTTTGTTAAAGGGTACCACCACCCAAAAATAATATTCTTATTATAGAAAGGTACCATCTTTAGTATTCCATTCCTTCAACAAGTTCACAAAAATATGTTTTCAGAAGAAAAAAATATAATTGGAAAACGCATCACCATTCTCAACCATGCATTCATGCGGTCTGAATTGCGTAGACTATATGCGTGCAGAGCCAGAGCGCACTGTGCAGAGCGAATGAATCATCCGGGAATCTTCTGCTTCTGCTTGTTTCTGTACAAACGCCTGGTGTGGCTATCCCGTACAGTTGCGCAAATGCAGCAGTCGGATGCATGAAAGCGTACGCGTGAAAGCATTGGCGCACTCGCAAATGCTTGGCCCGTATGGAACCAGGAAATAGTAGTGGTTCCGTAAGTGGTGGAAATGAATTGCTTTGTTTATGAATTACACAACCCTTTGCAAAATGTTGGGTATCTATTTGATATAACAAAACGGTACCAAAACATATAATAATGTGTTGTCCTTTGCCTAGTGGTCCCCTTTAAATAAATAATTAGTATGCCAATTTTCCTCTTATTTTCCCTTTCTCACTGCTCATAGAGATATGGGTGCTATATTATTATGCATTTGTTATCATTATTTATTTTGTTATCTCTAGAGATAGAAATGTCCTTAAACCAAATAAAGAATAAATTTCTCATATAGGTAGAGATAAATCTAGACCAGATTAATAATTCATTTTCCATCTTGAGAAAACAAAAATATATGCCTTGCCTTCCACTGACTGATAAATGTGTGAAAATAAACATAAATTGTTGCATTTTACAAAATATACAATTAATAAATTATTATAAATAAAAAAATAAGCATTTTCTGTGCGTCTATTCATAACAGGAACACAACAAGGCGCAAGAGAACTGATAAAGTTCAAAATGATTTTGGTTGGTTTTGGACAAAGTTACAAATTCCCTTTAAGAGCTGTGCAGATGATTACACTCTGTTTATGCTGTATGTGCCGCACTGCATCTTATGGCAATTTACAAAATGTCAATTTTCAATTGACTCTGCGTCATATGTTCATTACCTTCAGTGAAGAAGTGTGATGTTGGTAATGAATTGTTAACATTGGAATTTCTCTTTAATACCCGCTCCTTAGGGTGGCAATTTACAAAATGTGCATTAATTTTCTGCTTCAGTTTCGGATTGCTCTTGTACAAACACTTGGTGTGACCAGTGGTGTAGCGAGGGGGGAGGGGGGTATGGGGGGCACATGCCCCCCCCCCCCCCAATAATTTCAGAAAAACAATCTAGGAAACATAAGGGGACATTTTTTGAAAAAACAAAGAAATACATAAGGTGTGCCCCCCCAATCAGTCCGACCAAGATACACTGCTATGTGTGACTGTCCCATATACTGTCAATGACTGACAATTTGTGTTCATATACATAAGTAGTAATATCAATGGATCAATGGTTGACTGGCAAAATAACCCTTTTCACCTGTCCTTTTTTCAGAAAGATTTGCATGATCGCCACTGAATGAATGAATGAATGAACCTTGAAAAAAGAGATCTGAACAAAAGTTTTGTAGTAGGATGCACTTTCCATATGATTATGTTAGATATGAAAGGTCATTGTGAGGGGATATCAGTCATTCATTTAATTAATTTCAACCATCTGTGATTACTGAGTGATTGGCAGAGCTTGTGACAAATGCATGTAATTTGTCATTCTTTATTCACAATTATTCACAATTTCGACACTAATCTGTACTTACGTCCCTATGGAATACAAACAAATACTGTCCAACTAATAAATCACAAATATAAGACATAAACACATGGTCCTTTATTGGAGTAATATAACTTTGCAGCATAGTGACTTTAAGAGCCAAGGAAGAAATAATTAGTTCATCGTACTTACTGTGAAAGTTACTGAAACTCACTTGATGTAAACAGTTTATACTTGAATACTGTCTGTCCAAACTCATAAATCATAATGCATACAAACTACACTTTGTTGTGAGTATTGTATCATAAGTAACTCTAATCTGATACAGCCAAACCCATAGTATCGATGCTCCAAGAATGTTTTTCTAACATCCCATGTGCTATTTATATCATGGGCCTCACGTACTGTTCAAAGAATATCATTTTCATACAACCGCACAAACCACATAAATATTCATTGTCTGGAGAATTGTGCTGGACACCTATATAGCAGAACATTGTCCATACTTATAGTATTTTGCAATCCCTAAAGGTCCTACACGTTCATCTCATCTTGACAATTGTGTTGACATATTGCATTCCATTTGCATGAGTTTTAGAGATGATGAAATTATTCAGAATTAATTGCTGATCGACCTCCTATTGTGTGATATTCTCGTCAAAAGTTGTAAAGAACTTTTTGCATCTGTAGCAGTCTGTGACTCTGAGTCTTCTCATTTACATAGTTCCTTATTACTTTGAAATCTGACAGAAGTAAAAACAGGCACAGCTGAACACACCTCGATGACATTGCATTCTAATAGCGTGAACTTACTGTACATACTATCTGAAATGTAGATATACATTTGTGTAGATGTGATATTATATCCATTTTATACGTTTTAAACTGGTACATCGATCTTGCGACATACATGTACATTCTAATTGTTAGAAGCTGCAGGGCAGTTGTGATTTTTCCCAGGGGTTGGGTTATATTGCAAAAGTATTCCACATTATTGTTTTGAAATCGCAGAAGTGTAATATATAACAGGTGCAGTTAGCTATATGATACACATTTGTTTGCATTCCATTCCATTAGCATGATATTATTATTGATATGTGATATTATCTTCCCATACTGATAATGTATCGTGTGTGAATTGTGTTTGAAGAGGCAGAGCAGTTTTAATTCCCCCCCCCCCCCACAGTATAGCGGTGTGTGTGTGTTTTTTTTCCTGGGGGGTGGGGGGGGGGGGGGGGGGGGGTGGGTTGCACACACTATGTATTTCGTAATTTTGTAGAGGATTTTCCCTTTATTTTGTTTAATATTGTTTATTGTGGGGCATGTGTCCTTCATACCCCCCCCCCCCCCCACCCTCCCCGCTATGCCACTGCCACTGTATACATTGCAAAATTATTCCATATTATTTTGACATCTTATAGTCCCAAGTGGTAGGTGTAGGTATTTTGTTGACATTGCATTATATTAGCATGACTTTTCAGAGAGCCTACAAAGATATATGATAGTATAACTAATTATAATTCAATGAATGAATTAATTAATATATAAATTAAGTATAATTCATTGAAGACTCACTATACTTACTGTGCATCTGGCGATTCTCGTGAAAATGTAAATAATGATGTCCATCATGCAAACTTTTCCTCACAGTTATACACACAGTGCAGTGACAATTATGTATAAATCCCAGGCTGGTGCATACATAGTTCACAAATTATCAGCACTTCAAATGTATTGATTCATGGGTCGAATTCCACCTTATTCACACTGTCCAAAACTGTAATCTTTCATGGCAAATCATAATTATGATATATTCATCCATCGTTGACAGCCTTTATGTACCGGCTGTTCTCGCAGCACGAATATAAAGAATATATGTTCATATCCTTAGAAGTGTTATACACTGTATACTACTACTCCCGCGACAGGTGACTATATAAATATGTCACAGACTCAAAGTCAAACAGAATGATTGAATAGCTGGTGCGGAGTCCAAGAGATGTACACTTATCAGCACTCTAATTGTTGAATCATGTGTACTCCACCTTTTTCTTTCACAGTGTTGGAACTTCTATCTTTTATAGCGAACCTTGATAAAAGCAGTATATATTCATTCATTGTATCTATAGACATCAAATAGTAGCATCATAATGGTTCATTTGCGGTGAATAAAAAGAGTATATATTCCCTATAAGTGTCATAATGATTAAATATGCACATAGTGCAGTGATAGATGTGCTGGGAATGAAGTTGCACAAACATTGATACAAAAATGATAGAATCACTGCATGGGGCATGTTGTTCCAAGCTATAAAGCATAATTTATTATCAGCACTTAATTTATTTGTTATTTGTGCACATAAATTTAATTCTACCTTATTCACATTGTTAAACTTTGGCAGACTTATACCGGATATTCATTCATCGCGTAGGCATCCTATAGTAGTAACGTAACAACTCAGTACATTAAAGGGGACCACCAGGCAAAGAACAACATATAATTCTATGTTTTGGTATCATTTTTTAATGTCAAATAGATACCCAACATTTTGCAAAGGGTTGTGTAATCCATAAACAATGCAATTAACTACCACCTCTTACTGAACCAGTATTATTTCGTGGTTCCGTACGCGCCAAACATTTGCGAATGCGCCACGCGTACTTTTGGAGACAATAGAATCCCGGATGATTCGTTCACTCGGGACAAAGGTAGTCTTTGTACATGCAGACCATGCATGAACACACGCTTTAGAATCAATGCGTTTTCCAATTACACATTTTTTTCTGGAATTGTATTTTTCTGAACTTGTTGATGGAATGGACTACTAAAGATGTTATCTTTCATTAATAAGAATATTATTTTTGTGTGGTGGTACCCTTTAAAGTTAAACTGGCTCACAGGCATTTTGTCAGGTGTGTACAGTGGCATAGCCAGAGGGGGCACGTGGGCATGTGCCCCTAGCCCCTAATAATACAATTTGACGAAGTTAAAGAGAAAAAAAACACAAGGGAAAATACTTTCAAAATGAAAGAAAAGACATAGTGTGCCCCCTCCACCCCCCCCCCCCCCCCCCCCCCCAACAAAAAAAAAATCAATTTATCAATCAATCAAAAATCAGGCTGAATATGCTACTCCACTGGATACATGTTATTACGGTCACATGCATTTTTTCATGACGCAAGAATCACTGTTACAGTGGAACCTCATTATAAAGAGCTCTGTATTTTAATACAACAAAATCCTCTATAACAAGGCAATTGGCTGGTCCAACATCATTATATTCCTTAGTATTTTTACTCTGATAAGACAAGGTACAATGTAATGTTCATGGTTTAAAGGCTCTCTAGCTCATAAAGGGACTCCACTAGCTGTCTCTGCATGTTATTTTATAGTATTTGAGGATAAACATATTCCAAGTTTTCAATCATTTCCAGTGAAAAGGTACACAGGGCTCAGGGCGATTAAGCCCCTTAAATGCTGAAAAGACCCCCCAAATTTTTTTTAAATAATAATAAATAAATAAATAAATAAAAAAAATTAAAATTAAAAAAATAAAACAAATCATGTAATAACTCCATAAATTTGCACAGAGTTCAATGCAAAACAATATTTCCATGCAGGCAAGCTTGAAAATTAGCCCCCCCCCCCCCCCCCCCAGGATTTTCACTTTTTTCCTGATCATTTCTCATGCATATAATATACTGTCCAAACAAACCATATTTCAGACCTTGACCCCTTAAATCTGTAGGGCTAACATTTGGCTCAGTAGCTCCAGACATATACAGTACAAATTTGTATACATGTCTGGGGAATTGTTTATTTGATTGACAAAAATACAAAATAGTTGGTGATACATACCAGGAGGCAGGAGGTACATGTAGATGTTGATGCATTTCCCAGCAGTGGTTTTAGAAGAATACAGTAAAAAAGATGAAAGCGAAACTTTGTTCAAAAGGACTGAATATTCCAACTACCTTTAGTATGGTCATGTGCCCATGAAAACTAAGAATATACAAACAAGAATATAAAATGGTTGGTGATACATGTACATACCAGGCGGTAGATGTTGATGCATTTTCTCAGCAGTGGTTTTAGAAGGAATACAGTAAAAAAAAAGATGAAAGCGAAACTTTATTCGAAAGGGGCTGAATATTCCAACTATAGTATTGTCATGTGCCCATGAACACTAATAATATAAAAACAAGAAGATGAAATGGTTGGTGATACATACCAGAGGGTAGATGTTGATGTACAGTATTTCCCAGCAGTGGTTTTTAGAAAGGATAGAGTCAACAAGATGAAAGTGAAACTTTGTTCAAAAGGACTGAATATTCCAACTATAGTATTGTCATGTGCCCATGAAAACTAAGAATATAAAAACAAGAATATGAAATGGTTGGTGATACATACCAGAGGGTAGATGTTGATGTATTTTTAGGTATGAGAAAGGATACAGTCAACAAGATGAAAGCGAAACTACATGTTCAAAAGGACTGAATATTCCAACTGTTGGTCAGGTGCCCAGTCATTTCTAATTATACTACTGAATTGAACATGAAAACTAAATATATACAGTAGTTGTATTCATCCTTTTCTGGTAATAAAATTAATGAGTTTTGTGCACTGTGCGCTGTGCCCCACATTCAAGACTAACTATAGGATGTGAATTATTATCTAAATTGTTAATTTTAGATGAACTGATATGATTTAATGACGACAAACTTATACTATTACTAACAGACGATATAAAGAGAAGTATATGTGTGTATACTCACCAAAATAAGAGATTGTTGGCCAAATCTGCAATATGCGTCCTTCTACATATAAATCCTCTACATAGTGTGCAAGTAACCATACCTGCTTGCATCAAAATAATACAGATGTACTTACTTTTTAGTTACTATTTCACGATGCTGATCCCTCACATTTATGGTGACTGTCCTAACTGAATTCCATGTCTAACTCATGATGCGATGGGAACCAATTGAAACTTCAAGATGCTGATGAAGATGTAATCAACAAAATGAGAGATATTGAAGAAGATGATGTCACCAGCGTTGAGAGGTTACTCACCCAATTGAGAGATATTTAGGCAGGAGATCTCATATATATATATATATATATATCCCAATCTACCATCACGCTTAGTAATACTGCCCTCAGGCAAGAAACACAAACTCCTTTAATATAGTGGTATTATGGTCCATGGTGACTTGATCCCATGATACAAGCACACTACGGTATCTGTCTGTCCTAACTGAATATTCCTAACTAAACTGATCGTGAAAAGATATGATGAAAAGTATACTCACCAAAATGAGACACATTTTGGCAGATGATTCCATCAACATTATATAGATGCATGCTGTTTTGTCTTGCACCGCACAGCATGCTAGTAATATTTTACCTGCAGAGTGCAAGGGATGGTTACTCACTTTCTAACTGAATCCAGGGTTTGGCACTAGCACTTGCCCGCTTGCCCGGGGCAAGTAAAAATTGGTGTCGGGCAAGCAAAATACCATGAATTGTCTAGTTTGCTTGCCCGATCAGGCAACAAAAAAATTGTTCAACTACCAGAGAACAATATAATTTTATCTAGAAGTAAGAGGGCAAGTCAATATCATATTTGGGCAAGTAAAAAAATGAAAATTAAAAATTTGACTTGCCCGAACATGCTAGTAGAGAAAAAAGTTAGTGTGTAGGCTTGCTGAATCCAATGTGTCATTCATTCCTATGTACTGTATGATGAGAAGCAATACATATTCCCAACAAAACGTTGAGAATTAGTTACTCACCAAGATGAGTGAAGATGCCATCCACATTAAAGATGCATTAAAGATTTGTGATGCTGTATGTCCTGCACTGCGCAGTACAGCTGCATGGCTAGTAATACCTACTGGTAAAATAACTTTACTCCAGTCCTTAGTTACTTGATGCCATGCATAGCTCACACACGCTGTCTGTTTGCTCTATAATAACTAAATTCCATGTCTGCCACGACTTCCACATAATGCAATGAAGACCAATATTCCTAACTGACAACATTGATGAGAAATTATGAGAAGTTACTCACCAAAATGAGAGATATTGAGGTTGAAGATGCCATCCACATTATGATCGAGACACATTATAGATGCATGCCGTTATATGTTGCACTGAACAGTGTGTACTTCTATACCTGCGGGCGAGAAGTCCCCACTCCTTAGTTACTTGATCCCTGTCAGACAAGCCCACTGTCTGTTTGTCTATCTCTCACACACGATGAGAACTATAGACTGGCCAAGATATGAAGAGAATTAAGTTACTCACCACAAATGAGAGATATTTTGGCAGATGATGATGCCATCATCCACATTATAGATGCATGCTGTTATATATCCTGCACTGCACAGTGTGCTATCACAGCTACCTGCTGGTGAGATATCATCACTCACTCGATCCTTAGTTAGTTACTCGATGCCGCTCATGCAGCCACACGGTCCAAACTGAATACCATTTCTCACTATCACCACATTAAATCATAGCAGGGGATCGATAGATGCAGGGGCATAGTCAGGGGGACTGGGGGCATGTGCCCCCCACTGCCCCCCCCCCCCCTTAAAAAATACATGAATTGTCATGTTGCTTGTTGCCTCTTGCAGTGACCCCAATTAACCTCAACACCAAATATAATGTCAGATTGTGCTCCCCATTTCTCACCTTTATCACATTTGATCATTGCAGGAGCATAGTCCGGGGGACTATATGGTGACCCCCCCCCCCCCCCCCCCATTAAAAAATCCTAGCTGTGCCACTGTAAAGATGTATTGTGTCCTGTTGGATTATCAATATAATGTACTAGTATTCCATGGAGCAATAATTTTAGTAACAGACTATTGCATCCATCTGATGTCCCTATTCATATGGTGTGAATGTGATAAAACCCATTCAGCATCTGTATTTTGTCAAACAAGCTGTAAATGAGCACACCCGATTTGAATGATGAATGGATGACATTGATTGGTTTTCATAATTAACTACGTAGAACAACATCTGTGTTCTTGTGTATGTCTCTTGATTATTATAGAGAAATAAACATTGCTTTAACTGGAACCATGTAAATCATAAGGGGATTGGGACCTCCAATATTAAAGGGATCTAGTAACTTTGTTGACAAGTGCAAAAAGTTATGAGTAATTAATACAAATGTGTATTGGTGTGATCTGATATGTCCAGAAAGTAATGTGTGAAAAGTTCACGTTAATGGGATGTTTTTGGGCTGAGAAATGAGCAAAAATGCAAAGTGATATTCACTAACTGATTGCACTTACTTTGTACACAGCTTAAATTATCCCACAGACAGTTTAACATCTGAACACTTCAATTGTAAATATATTTTGAACGAAATGAAAATTTGAAAAACCGAAACCTGTCCCATGCTTTTATTGTTAATATGAATATGACAAGATATGAGAGAACCATTATAGAGTTCCAAGTAAGTTTTGAGGTTTGGACAATGTTACTAAGTCCCTTTAAATGGAACCATGTGAATCATGAGGGGAATTGGGACCTCCAATATATATAAACACACCCCATTTGATATGGATTGGATTGATTGGTCTTCACAATTAGCCGTTAAGTGCACCATCTGTGCACTTCTACATGTGTGTATCTTTATGGTAAGAAACAACAAACGTGTATTACACTCATCTTCCCTGCTTGAATATTTTGAAATATATATATTTTTTTCATTTAAAGTTAATAATGATAATACTATATAAAAATTAAGTTTGTGCCTTTTCTGGCAAACATGTATTACACACATCTTCCCTGCTTGAATATTTTGAAATATATATATTTTTTTCATTTAAAGTTAATAAAAATTCAGGTTGTGCCTTTTCTGTGGAGTAGAAAAGTAGGCAGGTATGGATGGTGTTGGCATTTTTGTAAAAGATGATTTGGATGTCCTTGTAGGAAAAATCCTTATTTAGTCTTAAAACCATCATCACATGTGCGTCCTTAAAAGGTTATTCAAACATCACATTATTAGCTTTTCTACTTGATAACCCCTGGGTATAGACTGATTTAATGAAGTCCTGAAATTATTCTCTAATCTCTTTCATTGTGCATAGCCTAAACATAATTGCTGCCCTCTCCATCTCTCCCCCTCCATCGGTCCCCCTATTCCATCTACCTAACCTTCCCCCTCTCTCTCTCATCCCATCCTCTCTTCCCCCTTCCCCTCTTCCCCCTTCCCCTCTCTCCCATCACCCTTTCATGCCCCCACCCCTCTCCCCCCTCCATTTCTTCCCCTATTCCATCTATCTATCCTCTCCCCCCTCCATTTCTTCCCCTATTCCATCTATCTATCCTCCCCCCTCTCTCTCTCATCCCATCCTCTCTTCCCCCTCCCCCTCTCTCCCATCACCCTTTCATGCCCCCACCCCCTCTTCCTCCATCTCTCCCCCTTTCTTCTCCTATTCCATCTACCTATCCTCTCTTCCCCCCCCCCCCCCTCTCTTCCCATCCTCTCTCTCTCCCATCACCCTATCATGCCCCACCCCCTGTCCCTCTCCCCCTCTCACGCCTCCTCTTTCCTCTTTCCTCTTCCCTCTCTTTCCTCCTTCACCCTGTCCACTTCTCCATCTCCCTTACACATCTCCCTCTCTCCCAGAATCATTTTCTCTTGTCTCCCCCTCCACCCCCTGTATCTCTCTCCTCTTTTTTTCCAGTATCTTCGTACTGTATCTTCTCTTTCTGTTTAATATGACTTGCATGAATGCCTCTCCTTCTCTCCTTCTTTCTTCCCCTATTCCGTCTACCCATCCTCTCACCCACACTCCAATCACCCTTTCATGCCCCCTCTCACACCTCCCTTTCCCTCTTTCCTCTTCCTCTTCCTCCTTCACCCTTTCCACTTCTCCATCTCCCCAAATCTCTCCCCCTCTCCCAGATCCTTTTCTCTTGTCCTCCCCCTCCACTCCCTGTCTCTCTCTCTCCCTTTTTTGTTTATCTTGTTTTAACTTTATATTTTCTTACTTTATCTTCTCTTTCTGTTTAATATAATTGCATGCATTAATAGTTAATTTGTATATATGCCTCTCCTTCTCTCCCGGGGGGGGGGTGGGGGGGGGGGGGGGGGGGGGGGGGGGTACTCAGATATAGTCGGTACGGGGGTGTGCGGCTGAGACCTCCGAACCCCATACCCACATCTAAGGGTCCTTTTGCTGTAAATAGGTACCCATGTCTAAGGATTTTTTTTCGCCGGCGTCGCATGTTGGCTGTGTATTTCCCGCAAATTTGTGGTTCCTTTTAGCGAGCGTAGCGAGCTTGAAAATTTTTGCAATTTCGCATCGGCAAATCCCAAATCCCAGATAAAAGAGAGGAAATTAAAAAAGGGGACCCATGTCTAAGGATCTTTCTTGAAAAATGTCACCCTTCCCAGCGGCACATCCCTGTATACCCAATATACGTGAGTACCCCCCCCCACCCCCCCCCCCCCCCCCCCCGGACTCTCACCTCTTCCCTCCTTGTCACACATTTCAAAATTTAAATGCCATAGTTGGAGCTTTATATCTTCAGTGGATTTACTTGACTCCCCCATCCTCCCCCTCCCCCCCCCCCCCCCTCTCTCTCCTCTTTTTTTTGTTTATCTACTCACTTATCTCCTCTTACTTTATCTGCTCTGACTGTATCTTCTCCTTCTGTTTAATATGAATTGCATGCAATTAATAGTTAATTTGTATATATGCTCTCCTTCTCGCCCTCTACCCTCTTGGACATCACACATTCAAAATGTGCCTTAGTTGGAGCTTTATATCTTCAGTGATGACTTGACACAAGGTTTACTGTATGAATGCATAATTAATTCTGATCTCGGCCTCCAACCCAACGTATCCCTCCCACCCTATCTCATGTTTGCTTGTCTCCTCTCTCTCGCTGCAAGCATGTACGTGGTACGTGTATTGCATGCATACCTTGGCCGACTTATATAAGCCTAGGTTTTTCTTCTGTAGTTCATGACACACTCGTTGAAGATTCGTATTAAAGACTGTTCCATGTGAAAATTACCATTCTTTAATGCATATATAATTATAAGGCATGCGTGGTTTGAAATAGGAAGAGTAGGATTTCGTGCACGTTGTTCAAATCAATTATCATTCTTTTTTAAACAAAAGATTAAATACTTACTTCGTAAATGAAAGGTTGTTCATGTCACAAATGATTTCATACAATCATAACAATACACTTTAATATGCACTATTAATTAAAGAGAATTTTTAAAAAAGAAGATAAAATACACTTTATGCAAGTTCTGTCCACTTACCTCTTCTGTAATTGTTTTGAATTTATAATGAAACTTCCCTCGTCAATATTAAACCGCACAGACCTGTTTCCTCATAAAACAAAATGATTGTTACGCTTTGTCTCAGAGATGAATGTACAGTTTACATTAGATAAAAAAGAGTAAATAAAGCAAATGGTGCACCCACAAATACAAACAAACAAGCATCAAATTCAATGAGGAAGTAGTATTGGATGCTCCGTGAACAAGTTGAAATGCATTAATGGAACTAGGTACATATGTACACATATTCTAAATAAACACTGTATTCAACATCATTTTTATTTGGGGTTAAATTTCATATTTACCCTCCTCGCTCGTTAACTCAATAAACCGATGAATGGTGCAGATTTGCATTATACACTGTACATCATATATTATACAATGTCAATATGGCACAAACAAAGCTTCAGCATTTAAAGAGTTAAATGTACTTGAACATTGTATTTTTGAGATTCTATACCAATGATACCAGCAAGAATAGATTTAGTTACCAGATTATATTGCAACTTCTTTTTTTATTTTTTATTATGATGTGGAATCCGGGTCAATATTGGTTTCTTTTGTTTTCTTTTAATTGATGTGTTTCTGTTTCAACAAAACACAAGTATATGTACAACATATTAGTTGAAACGTGATAATAGAAAGGAAATGTAAGAAGATACTACATGTAATGACATTCACTGTACCGTGTGATATGATTAGCACAGTAGCACTGTATAATATATGTACATCATCTATAGATAACTTCCAGATTATTCTGACAATATTTAGACATTGCATGTATGTACATTTAACCCCTTGACTACGGGAACCGGGTGGGTTGTGTACAAAGTCTATGGGGATTTCACAAACTTGAAGGGAATGGGTTTAAGGCAAAAAGCAGTCAAATAATTATTGTTTATATTTACATACCAATTGCTACTCCCTTCATGATAATTATCAAATTGATGTTATTTGTGATTATAAAGTTGACTTGATGGTGATTATGAATATAAATATCATAATTATCACGATTGTGCTTCGTTTTTGTTTTTCCAATTATTTGTTTAGCGTTTGATTGTATTTATTAACTACATGTTGATTAATTATTATTCACAGCCTATTAATTGAGATCTGACAAAATATTTTGACAAATTCACTTCATCTTTATAGGAGCTTGATTTGTTGTTTGTATAATGTTTAGTTTCTAACCAACATAGTCCACATTTAAAATGTTTAATCTTGATTATTTTTGTCTCCTTAGAGTCCTTGGTGATGCTAACCCCAACATGAGTCTATTTGAGACGGACGAGATATATAAAGAGCTTGGTTTCATCATTTAGGACTTGGCTGCTGAGCTTTCGATTTGTAATTAGTTTCTAACAGACATGATCCAAAATTTGAAATGTTTAATCTTGATTATTTTTTGTTCTCATTGCGTAGTTCCTTGGTGATGCCAACCCAAACACGAGTCTATTCGAGACGGATGAGAGATATAAACAGCTTGGTTTCGACATCGAGGACCTGGGCTGCTGCAAGTGTATACGACACGAGGTCTGGGGAACCAACGTCTTCGTAGGAGCCATCTTCACCAACGCGCCTAACGACAGTGACCTCATCAAAACCATACTCAAGAACGGTACCAGCAACGCTAGTCCTCCGAGCAGTTAACACACGCCGATAGTTAGGATGTTTTTAACGTATATATAAAAGATACAAAGAAGAGATACATGTACAACTTTATTTCTCTAACTTTCTCTAAATTTCTCTGATTTATTCATTGAAAGGGTCCAGGAATGCTAACTGTACAAGTGGTTATTTTTTATGGAATTTTTATGCATACTATAAAAGGTAAAAAGATAAGATAAAAACTTGTATTCTTTTAACTTGAGGAGAGCTGCTGATCTATTCATTGAATGGATACAGGATTGCCAACCCTACATTCAATTAACACACCGATAGTTAGAACTTTCTGCTTGTATGTGCAGTATAAAAGATAACAGAAAGATGTAATGATCCTTCTAAGTCCTACAAGCAGTTAACACACTGGACTGAACTATCTGGCTGTATAAACGATGAGAGAAAGATGTAATGGTCTTTTTTAGTCCTTCAAGCAGTTAAAACACACCGATAGTTAGGATGTTTTAATGTATAGTTATAAAAGATACAAGAAAAACACCAACTTTATTTGTTATAACTTGTGGAAAGCTGATTTACATGTATTCATGGAATTGATCTAGGACTTTTAAGTCCAACATGCAGTTAACACACTCTGATATAAAAGATAAAAAGAAAAGATACATCTTTATTCTTCTAACTTGAGGAACGCATTCATTGAATAGATCTAGGTATGCTAAATCTACAAGCGGTTTATAGCATTCTACATACAGATAGTGTGAACTTTGAATGTGTGCATGTATAAAAGATGAAATAAAAGATGTAATGATCCTCTTCAATGAGAATAACTGCAAATAAGATTTCAACTATTTATATGAATTGAATTGATCCAGCTACCACACACATACTGTTTATTTAGACATGTGGACTGTATATTACCATAAGTTTGCCCAAAGATATTAGATTTGTGGAATATTGAACTACAGTCAAATCAGTCTATAAAAGCGGCCGCTCAAGGGAAATCGGAATAGTGGACGCTATAGACAGGTTTGACTGTATTCATCGAAATTCCCCTCAAGTCACTATCAATGACCTCATCAAATACCTCATCAACAAATCTTGAGTGTACTAAGATATTCAGGGTCTTACATTATTCAATGAATGAATCCACTAGCTTACTGTAAAATGACTTTGTATGTATTACCTGTAATGCAATTTGGAAGTAACTGTACAGATATTGATGTATTACCAGTGTCAGATTTGTTTTTCCATGTTTGAGAAAAAATATTTGGGCAATAGTACAGTGAGACCTCATTCTAATGAGTACTGCAGGCCCATTGAATTTACCTCGTTATATCAGGGCTTTGAAATAATAAAATACATAGAACCTGGGCCTGTGAAATTACCTCGTTATAACGGATCTCATTATAAAGAGGTTCCACTGAATTGTCATGTCAGTTCCTATTCCACCTCTTTTTACTGTGGCATTATTAGCTTTGCTTCTGAAATTGCCTCTTTTTTTTTTATGCGACTAAATTATTTGTTAGATATCTGCTGTTAAATTTTGTTATACTTTTTGAGTTGTCGGTTTCGTTTTGCCTTTGACTTTTTTTATGCTTCTGGTTTAAATTTAAAGTACTGAAATTATTTAGATTTCATTAGTGTACGTGTATCTTATCAATGTGGCTGCGGAATTGGAATGCCACTAAATAATGTAGATTGCCATTCTTTTTGCAACTGGTTTCATAATTATTTTCATTGTACATGTACCTTCATGCTTATGTGAAGTGTGTGCTCAAATATTGCTTTTATTTTTTCTATACCATGGCGAATTGAACATATTTAATGTATGTATTCAACAGTTTATTGGTAACTTAATACCTATCAGTATTTTAGTAATACTACACATGTGCTGCCATTAGTTTCATACTTTTTTATGCCTCCACCAACGAAGTGGACGGAGGCATTATGTTTTCGGGTTGTCCGTCCGTCCGTCCGTGCGTACATCCGTCCGTACGTACGTACGTCCGTACGTCCCGTTTTCGTTCTCGCGATATCTCAAGAACCGGTTAACAGATCAATTTCAAACTTGGTACGAGGGTACATATTGGGGTGACAATGATCTGATTAGATTTTAGGGGTCATGAGGTCAAAGGTCAAGGTCACAGGACTCAATATATGTGCAAAAATGCCTTGTTCTCGCGATATCTCAAGAACCGGTTAACAGATCAATTTCAAACTTGGTATGAGTGTACATATTGGGGTGGCAATGATCTGGTTAGATTTTGGGTTCATGAGGTCAAAGGTCAAGGTCACAGGACTCAATATATGTGCAAAAATGCCTCGTTCTCGTGATATCTCAAGAACCGGTTTACTGATCAATTTTAAACTTGGTATGAGTGTACACATTGGGGTAGCAATGATCAGATTATATTTTGGGGGTCATGAGGTCAAAGGTCAAGGTCACAGGACTCAATATATGCAAAAATGGCTTGTAATGGCAACATTTCAATCACTGAATGTCAGATTTCAATCAAACTTGGTACCTGAATGTTTCTTAGGGAGCCAATGTAGCCATCAAAGTTTGGGGTCATATGGTCAAGGTCACAGGACTCAAAATATATGAAAAATAAACAAAAATTAATTCAGTGCACGTTAATTTAGGCTTGATATTGAAATCGCGTGATAGCGGAGGCATAATTTTCGACTGCGCAGTCGAAGATCCATCTAGTTGATGCATGCAATAGATAAATTATTGTACAGTCTGTCAATCATAAGCCAAATCAACTAGGACCGGAGAAAAGGTTTCAACTTGGACAAATTTTGACTTGTACAAAAACCCAAAAGAAAAAGAAAACCAGAAAAACCCTGTGATAAAGGCACTATTCAAATTCACCCATTGCCTGCGGGAAGCTGGCGAGTCCTGTAGTATTTCTATGGGAATTACAAAGTCTAGTAGGGAACCGGCTAAGCCGGGAGTTTGACGCCGGGGGAAGATTGACTGTATAATGTACATGTACGAGTGTAGGCCCAAGGCATGGCGTGGCCCAGCTCTTGTTTAATTTGCATGGAAATGGAGATAATAATCATTTGTATGAACTGCAGAATCTAATGTATACATATCAATTATACAATGTGTATAAGGCATTTGTGTTTAGAGATTGCTACCCAAGGTATTTAATGCTAAGTACAAAGATATGTATATTTTCTTCAGTACCAATCTTTTAAAGATGTCATACAACTGTACAAATACATAATGTAAGATTTATTAGAAGGAATGTGGATTTGTTTTGACTGACTTTAATACTGGTTGGGGTGCTTATATCCCCTCCCCCCCCCCCCCCCCCCCCTCAAAAAAAGAAAATAATAATAATACATTTCTCTCTGCTAGGCTGCTTATATTAATTGCTCATATGCTTGCAGTGACGCTCTAAATTCTTAAGTGCCTATTTTAGTGTACCCTCCCTCGCTTGTGTACTTTGTTTGCTCCCTGTCCAGTCTCCTCGACTCCCTCCCCCCCCCCCCCCCCCCCCCCCCCCGCACACACACAAACACAAAATGGTTTTTGCTCATTATGCCTTTTTAAACGTTGGTTTGGATTCGTACAACTAGACTCGCCTTCCCCTCTTGCAAATGCCTTGTACTCCGTGCAAAATGCACACTGGTTCAAGGCTCAGTCATATGTAGTGTGCACAAACTAGCCTAGGTACAGATATTCATACTGCCCTCTTCATGCCCATGCATGACAATCTATACGGCTGTAACAGCCCGGCATGAAATGTTATTATTAGCTTGTGAGCTTTATTTTTTATCTTATTGTAAAGTGTCTTATTAAGGGTTTTGTCAGTATATATATAAAGAGTATAATAATTACAGTATTTGGGCATTGGTACATTGTAACACATCTATATACATTTTGTCAGGAATGTTTTTAAAAATGTATTCTCATGTTTCAATCTGCAATAAAATGTGAATCGATTTCATTGCTATGAATTTGGACTGTACATGTATTTTGTTTTTTTCTTTTGCATTGTTAAGTGACAACCACCAATTAATTGCCTTTTCAGTGGCCCTAGCTGACCCCTCCAATTACTTTATTAATACTATATTTATTTATTTATTTATATATATACTAATACAGTGAAACCTTGTTATAATGAGCAAGGTGATTTTGCTCATATTTATTTATTTATTTATATATATACTAATACAGTGAAACCTTGTTATAATGAGCAAGGTGATTTTGCTTGTCATAGCTCTTCATATTTTGTTTTTTTTTACCTCGCTATAATGAGGTAATTTCACAGGTCCAGGTTCTGTACATTACTGTGTATTATTTAAAAGCCCTGAAACAACAAGATAAATTCAATGGCCCGAATTCTCATCAGTGGCTCAACTTGCGCCTGGCCGAAAAAGACGGACAACGGGTAACCAGTTTTGCACCTGCAGACCTATTGTGTTGTCGCTATTGGTCCCCGGAGATATTCTAATTGTTTCCTTTCATTATACTGTTAATCCCTTGAGTTCTGATTACAGGTTATCATGACAATGGTCCCTTTGAAATTCAGTCATAGTACAGTCAGTCATCAGCCAACTCGCATTCTGGATCATCATGACTGAATTTCAAAGGGCCCATTTGTCCTGATACCTATATATATAAGCAGAACTCAAGGAATTGACTGGAAAATGAAAGGAAACAATTAGAATATATCCGGGGTCCAATAGCAACACAACAAAAGGTCTGCAGGTGCAAATGGTTTAACTGGTTACCCGTAGTCTCTGTCTTTTAAGGCCGGGCGCAAGTTGAGCCACTGATGAGAATTCGGGCCACTTGGCCCAAGGTGCTCGATATAATGAGGTTCTACTGTTATTGCCAGCTACGATAGAGAACATTTGCGAATCGTAAAGTTTGAATTACAAGGTGGAATGTCATATTCATTTTATTTGCAAAAAGGAAGACATTTGTTTTAATACACTTACATGTACATGTAATATAACACATCATAATTATTAAAAATACATAAAACTTCAAGTGATGACTCATTTTCATAACATAATTACAAATGAATACAAAATAACAAAAGTTCTGGAATTTGTTAGGAACCTGCGAGTCATAGATATTTGAACTTGAATCTTGAATGTCAAAGGCATTTTATTTGCAATCGCGAAGAAGGAAGACATTTTTCAATACATTTATATGACACATCACAATTACCAATTCATAAATACAAACTTCACACGATGGCCTATTTACCAAATGAATACAAAAGTACTGGAATTTCTCAATTCATTCAATATTTCCAGAAACCCAATAGAGAAATAAAGCAATTCGACTATAGTCAGTCAAAAATATACATATGTTTACTTTAGTCATGACTGTTTGACTGAAAATGACCAAATTTGTATTTTACTCTTTTGAACTCTTTTTACTGTGTTGAACATTAATCAATTATTGCTGGAGTCCGTGTCAAACACATTAACTTTGTTGGGGATATAAGTTAATTTAAAAGTTACAGTTCGAGGGTTTTTCCCCAAACTGTTCTTTACTTTTAAAGGGACTTAGTAACATTGTCCAAATCCTCAAAATACAATTGGAATTTTAGCGGTTCCCTCATACCTTGTTGTATTCGTATTAACAATAAAATCATGGAACAGATTTCAGTTTTTAAAATTTCCCTTTCGTTAAAAAGATATTTACGATTGAAGTGTTCAGATGTTAAATAATCCAACGGATCGCAAAAACCGTGTACAAAGTGAGTTAGTGAATATCACTTTGCATTTTTGCTCATTACTTGGCCATATAATGTCCTTTTGTCTTGAAATTTTCACACAACACCCAGTGGACATATCAGATAACAACAATATACATTGTACCAACCATTTATCACTTTTTGCACATATCAACAAAGTTACTAGATCCCTTTAAACTACATTTGTTCTTGCAAAGGAAATAATTCTCATTCTTTGGTCGCGAGAAGAACGGGTAAAAAAACTGATTTCAGAGTGGTATTTTTCAAAAAATTTTCACAAAACTAATACAAACACAAGCAAAAAAATATATTTTAAACAAAATGCAATAATTGCATGAGTACAACAGAAGAGAATACAGTACTTAACTTAGTAACTCAAGTCTGTCATTTTTTACCAAATGAAGCAAGAATAAATGTTTTTGATATTCTCCAACAATGACATTTCAGCCTTTCAAAAATCATGACTTATTTTACTACATAAAGTAAACTGTAAAATGTGCTACAGTATTTTCAATACATCAATAGGATTTAAAGGGACATTTTCCCCAACATATAATCACCTTTGCTTTGATTATGTTCTCTAAACATTAAAACACAATTTCATGCAAATACGACCAACATTGGCCTTTTCAAGGGATGAGCATCATTCAAAGTCACTCTCTGTATGGGATAATCCCATTCATCGCGAACACCAAGGAGGCTGCCATTGATGTTTATGAAATTCTGATCGCTCTAAAA